>BJBW01000321.1:132413-142852 GCA_004320125.1 Scolopax mira | reverse complement strand
AACCTGTTCCAGTGCCTCACCACCCTCACAGCAAAGAATTTCTTCCCGTGATCTAATCTAAACCTCCCCTCTTTCAGTTTAAAACCATTACCCCTCATCCTATCACTCTGCTCCCTGATCAAGAGTCCTCCCCACCTCAGAATAGAGGGGTAGAATCGCCTCCCTCAACCTGATGGCCACGCTTCTTGTGATGCAGCCCAGGATCCAACTGGCTTTCCATACTGCCAGCACACATTGCCAGCTTATGGTGACCTTCTCATCAACCAACACTCCCAAGTCCTTCTCCTCAAGGATGCTCTCCATCCATTCAAACCCCTGAGGAACACCACTCATCACTGGTCTCTACATAACCAAATTATTATTATGTTTTATTCTAAACTAAAATTATCTCAGTATTTTGCCCCCTTCTTGTAGCATTATTGGTTTAATCTCTTGGTCTTGTATTATGAAACGTAAATTATTTTTCAGACAGCAGAGAGACATTCCATGGCTTGTGGAAAGGGTGTACAAAACTGATGTGCAGTGAACCCCACACGAATGAAACATCTATGACACAGTTCCTGTAAGTAATTAAACTGTAATAAATACCTTCTGATGGCTAGGAATTTAATCATGTTCACAACATACAATGAATGTAGTCAATATGAAATTATATAGGATGTATATATTCTTATATACACACAAGCATGTTATAAATGGACAAAGTCAAGGCATTTATTTATTTATTTTCATTTATATATATATTTATTTATATATACGATACATATATATTTATATATACAAGGTATTCTGTAGCAGAAGGTTAACAATTTTATTCTGCAAACACAGAAAACCAAACCAATCTAAACATTTCAAAAGATTTTTTTTTAGACATATTTTTATTTCTAATTCTTTAAATGAGTAAGTTTGCCCAAGGGATGCGTTTCATTGGGCTGTTAGGAATTTTGCCTTTTAAATAATTTTTGGTTCACTATGTTCCTTTAATTCACAAAGAAAAACAACCCATTTCCAAGGGATGATCAAGTCATTCTTCTACTTGTTATTATACCTGTACCAATGAAACATTTAACACAGATATTATAATGGTTTTTAAGGACAGATACAGGAAAAGATTTAGAGAGTTGAGATGGAATTTAGGTATAATATAGGCACTAAATCCCCTCATAGCCTGACTTTCTTTTCTCTCGCTTTTGAATGCTGCCCTCCACTTCCCACTGGAATAGTCTCATCTGCCTCAGCATTGATGAATATAAAGTAATACACATAGAAAAAAAAAATATCCTAGCTGTACACTTAAAGTGATGAGCAGTGAGCTAATCAGTGATGAGTTATCATCACTCAGAAATGAACTTTTGGAATTATAATCAGAAAACATCAGATCAGTGCTCAGCAGCGTTCAAACGAAAAAAAGTATTCAGAAAGGAACAGATAATAAAACAATTTATTTCACTGTATTGATCCCTGGTACACCTGCATTTTGAATAGCATACAGAGTTTTTGGATTTTCAAATTGATTAGAACAGAACTGGAAAAAGAGAAGGACAAAAAGATGGAGCAATCTGCTTATAAAGAACAAAAGATTATACTGGGATTCATCTGGCTTCAAAAAGCAGCAATGGGATGTAGCAGAGATCTGTGAAATAATAAATGTGCGTAGAGTGTGGAAGCCTGGAGGAATGCCTGGGGGATGCTCAACCAATTCTTATATTCTTCTCTTGGTAATCACTGCTAGTAAACAGCAGACTAGTCCAGAGAGACTTCTAGTCTGATCCAGTAGAGCTACCCTTATGCTTTGAAGAAGGGGGATGAAGAACGATCCCATTCACCCCTCCTGCTAATCGTGCCTTGCCTTGATATGGCTATCGATATGGCACAGTGAAGTTTAAGGACAATGTGCAGAATATGACTCCACAAAAAGTCCAGATGAAAGCGGTTAATAGTAAAGACTCTGTTCTGAAAAAAAAAGTAAATGCTACAATGTTTAGCACCCTGTACTGGCCATGGTTGCTGCCCACACACACAGCACCTACTTCCCATAAACATTGGGACGCGCAAACTACAGGTTTTACTGGCAATATGTATAGTTTTCAAAAATAACAAGAAAATAACTAATGGAAAACATGCCTTTAAGTTCTAGCTGTGCTTTCAGTCATTTATTATATATTGAGGAATGGAACCTGCATTATCGACTCTTCAGAAGAATCCACCATACACCATACATATGATTCTTCTTCACAAAAACCTTAACAATAATACTTAGGGTCTTCACATCATGCTGTTTACATCCATTTTAAGGTATTGAAGGGTATTGGGGGGCATTTAAAGTATTAAGACAGAAAGGATATGCTGACATGAACTGTCTTTCTTTCCCTTCCCATCTTCAATCCCATTGGGTTATCCAGAAAAAGAAATATTCAGTGAAATTTGTGTTAAAACTGCAGAGACAATGACAATATTGTTGAAGTAAAACTAAATATTATCCTCCCTTCTGCAACACCCACAGGTTGAGGATCATCACCACAGCTGTTCTGCCTTCAGGTGCTTGCTTTTTGAACAGTTGAAAATCTCTCCAAACTGTGCTTTTCAGAAGACATTTCTCCTGAAACAGCTTTAGCATTTCTGGCACATCCCTGGAATGTGTACATAGATGTAGTAGATAATGCATGTAAGCATTTGAGACATTTGGGTTCTATACAGAAAGTAGACATAGGTTTTATTTACAGAACTTCTATGCACCTCTGTCAGCATCAATGCACCCCTCAAACACAGAACTGGGATTCCATCAGATGAAAATACATTTTGATATCAACATGCAATAATGAGCTACTGATGTGATTCATACTTCAGTATCAAGCCTGGCTATCAATGTGCCTGTTGATACACAAGGTTTAGCACATAAAGATGTTCATATTGGGACACACACATCAACTTCCCTGGAGAGGAACAGCATTTTATTCCTCCATGGGTTAATAATTTGCTCACAGTTAAAAAGAGATGGCACCTGCTCTGCCAAACACATATTTGCATTTCCAAAGAATGAGAGCAGTAAACAAGACAAGGGGAGGAGTGCTGCAACTTTTCCTGAATAAATGAAAGATTAATAATCTCCAAGGGGAAGGGATGAAGCATTTGAATCTGAATGAAAACTGCAGAACACGCCAAGAAATACGTACAAGAATTGGCAAACTTTTCTGCTTGTGATGTGCTCCAGTGAAAGCTGGCCAAGAACGTAAATAATGCAAGACAAACCAGACCTTGACCTCGCAGCAAATCTAAGGAGTTGCACCTTGTCAGGATACAGAGAAGATTTAGAGCTGATTTTAATAAGAGTAAACAAAGCAAGACTATCTTTCAGTTTTATAATTGCTATCATTATAAACCCATGCCTCACAGTAGTTTGTTTCAGATTTTGCAAATAACGCGTTTACTTAATTTGATCTTAAAATGATAAATGGATTAAGGATGAATTACAGAACTTTTCAAGGTTTCTAGATGATGAAAGCATTACTCCACCCCTGTAGCAGTGGTTATCCTTCCAGTCCAGCTCCTGGACTAATCATAGAATTGTTCAGGTTGGAAGGGACCTTTAATTTAAGATCATCTAGTCCAACAATCAACCTTTGATGAAAAAACATCACTAAACCATGTCATTAAGCACTATGTCAACCCATCTTTTAAAAACGATGCTTCCCTGTCTTAACTACACCATCATGTTAGGATACTGAAAAGGTCTTCCTTCAGCTGGACAGCATTTTGAGAGTCCCTACTGTAGGATCTGAAATCAAAAAGCTTCGCTTTGAGTAAACCAGAGTTGATCAGGAACATGCCCTGACCTGAAATAAGGTCAGGGGGAGTATGGCCCAAACCCTGAAGGAGCGTTCTTCAAAAGTATAAGATCTTTTATATGGCCCTTATATTCTTATTCGTTTCCTCTACCCTAACAGCTATCTGCTTGTTGAACTGCACTGAAATATGATTGGAATAGGTTGCTGTTATTTGAAAAAGTGTTATTTGTACGATCCTACAAATTCTTCTGTCATTGACAGATGATCTACCCTGACCCTCGGCTCATCAGACCTGAATAAGAATGCACACAGAAATCCTTACTGGAGACTTGAATTTCCTCTTGTTCATTAGAGATGCAACTAGATAGAACTACTGGATCATCCATCAAGATTATTTTTCTCAACACCAACAGAGACATGTGAAAATCACGATGCTGGTTCACTGTGTGATACAGAGTAGAAAAATATCTTGATCACTCATACAAGTAACCTCACAAGCTGTTTCATAGTTTCTAGATGCCTAAATTATTTATAGGAAACACTTTTTGACAGAATATAAAGCTTTTCTATGAGTCATTATTTTGAATTCACACAGGCAAAAAAAATTTCCTAGCTGAATACGGTGTTTTACTATGTAAGGACCACCAAATAACTACTTGGCATTTTAAATTTAAAGAGGAAGTAAATGAATATACTTATCAGCGTAATCTATTGTGATTAACACCACCTGATCTTCAAAGCCAGGGGGGTTTCCCCAGGATTCCTCCAGCCATTTTATTTTTATGAAATAGGAGTACTCTACAATTTTAAATTTACAGCAGCATCTGAAGAAAAACCTGGGCAGTGCCGTAATAGTTTTTCAGTTTGTGTGACATGTAGAATACACAAAAACTAAATTCCTGACCGAGCCTGTGTGGTTTCAAAGTAAATCCAGAGTTTCAGAAAATTCTATAATTTTATTTTCCATTAAAAAGCGCTACCAGAATATTTTCTGCCAATAAGGAATTAAGACAGAGGCTTTTTTCAATAAAAACATATCGCAGCCCTTTTTTTAGGACATGAAGAAAAATGGAAATGCTCCAAAGTACTTGTTTATTTAGATATATTTAAAAATAGGTCCTTTGATATTTAACTTCTGGTATGTGGCTCATTCTAAGCAACTACTTTTTCTAAGGCTATTTTACTTCATGTTTATTTTCAGTAATGCATGGAGAAGATTTGATGCATTCTTAGGAGTTCAATTCTCCCTTGCACTTTTCCTTCTAGTTGAGAAAATACCCAAGGGCACAATTTATCTCACCCAAAGCCGGATGTCTTAAAATTAGACCTTAAACTGTGAAAGAGTCCTCCCAGGCAGGCACCCTTTATAATGAATTGAGAGACCTGGATACATCCAGAATGTACTTCAACTGACCTATATAGGATGCTCATCTTAAAATTAAAATTTCCCTCAGCAGGTGCTTTTGTGCTTCTATTAGCAATAATAGGAGAGACAGAAGGTAACCAGATGGTATTTAGATACTGACTATAGGACAGATTAGTCTCATCTATGTATATTTTGAACATTATCAACCTTTTTAATTCTAAACGTTGACTAAGTTATCAAAATATGAAGAAATAACCAAAGTAAAAAACTTGAGGAAAAATTCTAGGAGTACACAGAACCGGCATCCTGGCTCTATGAAAGAACACGTCCAAGTTTTACATTTCCAATCCTAAAACCTTTTCATCAAATTCATTAGCTTAAATTCTCTTAAATTTTCAAAAAAAGGTTTTATTTGAAGTCTAATCTTGGGAGAAGAAAAACAAAAAAAACCCCCAATAACAGTAACCATTAAATTCTCTTTTGCATGCTTAATTTATTCCTTTCTAATCACATATTTATCTGTTTTCATCTACTTCAATATCAATTTTTTTGGCTATTTACTCTGTTATCTCCTTTTTTTTTTTCTTCCTCCCCTTTCAAAAACATCTTTCTGGACTTATGCTAATATTACCTCCTATTCAGTTGATGAATGTAACCATTCATGCAGAGAATTCTGGAGAAAATCCACAATTCATGGAGAATATCCACAATTAAAGAGGTAAAAATTCCAGAGGGAAAATAAAAAGCAGCAGACTTGACTTTTGGGATGCAGCGGTTCATACCACTGATGTCCAGGCCATGCCCTTGGTGTACCAGATACACAGGACACCACTTCTTCTCCTTTCAGGAAAGAAGACAGGAAAACCTGCTGATTGCACATCATCCACAATTCTTTCCTGGTCTGATACAGATGCCTTACTATTTTCCACTTCTATCTTTCACTTAAATTTAGCTTGTCAACCATCTAGGACCACAAACACGCAACTGCATGAAAAAACCACTCGTACTTTAACAGTGCTCAGGATTGATTTCATATTATTTCCAAACTTGGAGCAGTATGAGCATCAGAAGTATCCACCTGGAGACACATTTAGACCAAACAGAATAAATGTGACTAGTTGCTTTTCCCTTTCCTTTTCCTTTCCTTTTGCTTTAGAAGACAAAGAAAAAAAAAAGGATCAAGTTCAAGTGTGAGATTTCCACGTTCCCTGAATAAACCATATTGGAATCTTTCATAATGTCCCACAAAACAACCCAAAAGGGAAACAAAGCACCATTTCACAGCAGGAGACTCAGAGTTCAAGGCACAGAGTTTAACATAGACTTTTGTGACAACTGCGCTATGTATCTGTTGGGACTCTTCCTACTGTAAGGACTGGAAAGTCAACTACTAATTACAGCTACTGAGCACTAGACACCCCACTGAACATATAATGAAAAAAACCCTCAACTATTTCAAACCAAGTAGACAAAAAGTTGGCTGAAAGTCAAACTGCAAAAATAAATTAAAGAAAATAAGAATTCACAGCATTTGCATTAACTAAAGATTTCTAACAGCACATGTAAAAGGTCCATGCCTCAAAATTAAAATTGTTAACAAGAAAGAAGTACCTAGATATCATTTTATTCATGTAAATAACATGCATAATCTAAAACCAAAAAGTTCATCTGTACCAGCAATTAGAAGTCCAGTTAGTAACACTGAATTGACAAAAATGTGTTTGCAAGTTTGCTTTTCTTTGTTTTATTTATTTTTTCAAAAATAGTTTAGGGCAGCACAATAGTGTCAGAGTTGTACATTTGCATTCCAAACTGCTATTAAGAGGTTGAACAAGAAATAATTAAACAGCCTCCAAATACTTACATTTGTTAAGCTTTTAAACTTGTGGCAAACCAACAAAACAAGACCATGTTCCCTCAGGGCTGAACTGCAGCAAACATTATTCAGAGAAATCTTCTATTTGCTTCAGAAACAATTAAAAAAAGAAAATGTGTTCTAGGTTGCATAAAGCTGTTTTACTGGGTGTTTGGGAATAGTCACTCCTCCCAATTTCAAATAAATAAATAAAAATTTACTTCTCAGCTTCCTAAATTGGCCTAAATACCTTACCTACATCAGCTGATTTCTAACCCTAGTAAGAGCATCGTTAGTGTAATGAAAACTAGGTCAGGTTGACAAACTCATGATTTCAGTTTCAAAGCCCAAATTTATAACATTTTTCGCTCTTGTAGACAAGGTATCACAAATAACCTCAAGCATCTAATTCTTTCCAGTGAGACCCAGCATGTCATTTCTTAAGTTTTCCTCCAGTGTTATGAATTTGCTGGTTGAGCTATAAAGCTCGTCTGCAAAGAAAAAAACATTAATAAAATACTGTTACGAAAAACTAAAATTATGGTAAAATAATTGTCCAAAGTCTACTATTACTGTTACTAATTATTTTTTAAGTGCCGCAAGAAACAATGGCCAAGAGCTCTCTGACCAAAGAAACTCATAACTGAAGGTCAACAGATCTTTTATGGGGAATTCTTTTCACAGACAGAATTTTTTTTAACCTTTTATACCATCTCCTATTGATTAAACCGGCTGTGAAATGATATAATTCTTACAGAATAAGGCTTTGAACTCATTCTGCACAGGTTTAAAAAAATGTGTCAATGACATCCAGAGCAAGGCCCGGTACGTTTTATTGATTTTTTTTGGTTGTTGTTTGAGACAGTTGTGTAAAGCTCAATTGACAACTCCCGAAGCAGGGTGCAAACTTTACTTGATAGCAACAAGAATTCGGGAGCAGGAATCCAAAACTCATGATTTCAGGAAGCCAACATCCTGCTCTTCAACAGCGTTGCCCTCAGCCGACATCTTCCACCTTTCACATTGTAACTTTAAATTCAACATCAATGTCTTTCCCAAGAACCTTCTCCTCTCCAGTTTCCTCCTCCTCTCCCCTTTGCTCCTGCCCACCCAGCTACAAAACAAGACCTGTTCTTTCTGTTTTCCTCTCCCTTATGATTGTTTCACCCCTTCATAATTCTAGATGCAGATGGGAACGTTTTATTGCATGCTTTTCACAACAGTCCACAATCCCTACCACGACACAAGATGGGAAGATACGCTGTAAATACAGATATGACCACATAAAGTGCTCGTCACAATTAAGTTACCTTTAACTAAGGAAATGTCAGAAATAGAGGCTTTCAAAAGACTTGTTTAAACTGTACGCAGAAGGTGTAACTTATCAATGATCACGTTCATAGCAAGGCTTCTTAGGTCATAAAAATTCAAAGAGAATGAAGCATTATATATCATCTATACGTACTATGTATATTTATTAATTTAATTATCAAACATAACTTATATCCATTATCTTTCATTCTCCAGGAGCCATTCACAAGAACTCAGTGCTACTGTCATACAAGCCCAAAGCAAAGAATGTCCAGCCCAACCACCCAGTTTGACTTTGAAGTTTTCCAATGTTGACTTATTACCGCCTTCACTCCCTAATGCATTCTATTTACACTCCATCAAAATGCTGCTGTAGCAGGTTTCCTACATCCTTTTTATCATTCTCTTCATTTCTCTTCCAATGATCTCATTCCATTGGCAAGAGGTACCTAGACCTGTCCCATGAAGTGTCACCTGAATGACACTTTGTTCCAGAGCAGAAACGGTGCAGAATGTCCTCCATAAATTAAAAAAAATAAATATGTCTAGCACTCTTCAAAACATATACTAACTTAGTTACTTTCAAACTGCATAAACTCTTCAAAATCAACCTACCTGTTCATTGATGCATTGCCACTGAGCACTGTTCTTTGAATGTTTTATTCTGAAACACCTACAGGTGTTTACAAAAGATTATTTCAGTTTGTTAGAAACAGTTCATTTATACATTTCCTCTCCCTAAACAAACATAAGTGCTCTTTTTTCCTAAATGTGCTTAAGAGCATCAACTTCAGTTGTTTGCAGGCACCTGGGAAAATCAACAGATTTGGGCCCCAGATATTTCCAACTCACAGCATAAAATCCCTCACTCCGCACACGTTTCAGGCTGTTGAGTAATTGTTTCGGGCCCCCCCTGCCATCCTAAACAACAAAGTCCTTCCACCTTGACAAATGGCCGAGGGATGGAGAGCACAAGCCCCAGGAGGCGAGCGTTGCTTTGAGATGCTGTGACACCAGACGGGCATCTCAGGCTCCCAGCAACACCCCATCATCACTCCGGGGAGGAACAAAGAACTTATTTCCCCTCATTTTATCCATAAAGCATCACACAAAGCCCAGTCATTTGGGAACGCATATTAGGTTCTTGGTATGGATTTTTTTTTTTTTCCCTTCTAGACGTATAATGATGTTTTAATATATGTGGAAGTGTTATGCCATTCGAGTGGAAAGTGCTACATTAGGTCATCTGAGCTAAACGGGAGTAGAAGAAACATTTAGTGGCTTTTAAAAAAAAACTTAAAAGACTGTTTCTCTTGCAAGAATGACTGTTTTCCCCCCATCCTGTTGCATTGCCTTTCTTAGCTTACGATATGGATTTTATAAGCATATTCCATCTGCTTTCTAAAGTTATATCAACCAGATACAATTGCTTTTGAAAATTAATAAAGTTCTCACTAAATTTCTAGCAAAGCAGTCAAATAGAAAGAAGACTTAACCGAAGATCCTATAATCAGCTAAGGAACAAAATTACTTATGATACAGGAATCTCCTGAGAAAACCTTTCATCCATTTCAAAAACTGGATGCTCACAGTGAAAAATGTCATTACCCGCACTCCTGACAAATAAAACTCCTTCCAACTAAAGGAATCAGAACAACCCCGGATCACACAAACCAAGGATAAGCTGTACCCAAAATTGCCTTCGGACATCCGCGAGTTTTGTTGGTTAGAGCAGGATTTTTCATTCTTCCTTGAAAAGACCCTCAGAGTCTGGAGTATCAACACTCGAAGTTTCAGCCTTTAAAGCTTAAGTTTCCAGTTGTATCTTTTGTTTCCTGGGCTGGCACCCACACCGAGTGCTTCTGCAAGTCGTGTGGTGTGTCCCCCCCCCTCACCCCCCTTTTTGAACCCAGCCCTCAAGGGAAGCCCGGGACCCGCACCAGGGCTGAGCAGAAGTGATGTAGGTCAACGAGGCCAACGGGCATTAACCGGGAACCGAGGCCACCAGCCGTGACCAATTCACTCCAGGGGGCTCAGCCGCAACTTTCCGCCTCGCCCCTCCACACGCACCCCCGCACATACACAGCCCCCCCCCCCTCCTTTCCCCCCCCGCAACCTTCAT
>BJBW01000321.1:114102-132319 GCA_004320125.1 Scolopax mira | reverse complement strand
CCGCCCCCCCCCCCCCCCCTCCGCCCCAAACCCCCGGCTGCCGCAGCCCAGCGCGCCCGGCCCCGCGGGGCCACCGCCACCCGGGCTCTCCGCGGCGCAGCGCGGATCCCGGCAGCCGCCCTCCTCCCGCGGACGAGCAGCCACCGCCGGGCCGCGGGGTTTTAAGCGGCTGTGCGCCAGCACATCGCCCACCCCCTTTCTGGCCGGGCGGCGGGGGGGGGGAGGGGACAGGCGACACATACACACACACTCCCGCACACACACACTCCCGCACGCACCCCCTCCCACCCCCCTGCGCGGCTGCGGTACCTGTTGTCCGGCGCCCGCATCCCACCACCACTTCCCCCCCCGCAAAGCGCTGCCCGCCGACTCCGCGCTCGGGCGGTGGTGCGGAGAGACCCCGCGCAGGGCTCGGCTCCGCTCCGCTTCCCCTTCACCGCCCGCCAGCGCCGAAAGACGCTGCCCCCGCACCCGCGCAACACTTACCCAAAGTTTACCCGGTCTCCCCGCCGGCAGTAGCCACGCACGGGCTGCCGGTCGCCCCCCCGCGCACGCACACACACTCGCCACCAAGCAGCGGAGCCGTGGCAGCGCCCGCGCAGCCGCGGGGGCGCGGAGGGGCTGTGCGCGGAGCCCGCCCTCGCGTACCTGCCGCCCGGGCGGAGCGCGGAGCCGTTCCCACGCAGGTGCGCGGAGGCTGCGCCGCCGGGATCCGCGCCTCAAGGCGGGCCGGGGGAAGGGCTGCGCCACCGCGGGTGCGGCCGGTCCGCGGCAGCCGCTGTCCCCCGGCAAGGCCAGCCCGGAGAGCGGCTCCGCGCCCGGGAGCCCCCTCGGCAGCTTCCAGCCCTCCCGGGCTCCGGGTCCTCCCTTCGGGCGCCTCCCGCTGAGGGTCCTTCCCGAATCTCAGCGTTCCCAACGCTGCCCTGTGTTCCCACCCCCGGCCCCGCGTCCCTCCCGCACGTGTGTGGGAATCTCGCCGTAGGTAGCGGCAACAGAGCGAGGGGCCGGGGAGAATTTGCAGATTTACTCGTGAAAAAAAAAAAAAAAATTAAAAAAAATAAAAAAAAGGGGGGGAAACAGAGTAGTAACAGCATGGAAATTAGTATCTTTACGCCTGTGCCTCCCACTTGCCAAGACACAGAACCGAGGGAGCAGCTCAAACTTTCACTGATGCTTCCCAGGGCGTTTGGTGGCAATTTGCCTTCACCCAAAGAAATTCCTCTGAAGGACTGGGAGATTTGGAAAGCACTTGCAGACATCCCCAAACTTCCATCCTCACCGAGGCTCAGGTGCCCTTCTCAGGTCAGCCCCCGAACCTCAGCTGGGACCCTGATGGTGGACTCTAGTGCCCATTAATTCCTACCTAAATTCATTTTGTTGCTATATGGCACTAGAGTTCAGCTTTAAAGAGCGTTTCAGGCAATATAGATTAAAAATTAGCATACTGCTAATCATTTTATATAATAATAAGACCATAGAAGTATGAAAATACAAAACATTTTACCAATATTATTTTTGTCTATTTTGTAACAGCATCCATCCTCCCTTTCTGAAATCTGCATTTAAAGGGTTTGATTTTCGCATAGCATACAAGTGCTAGAAATTTTTGGAATCCTCCTTATTTTAGTAACCATGTAAACCCTTGCCAGCCCGATTTTATTTATAAAGATTTTTGTTTTCTTAAAGGAGAATTCCTTAATTCACGGAGAGCACTGTAAGTGGTTTCCTTAGACTGCATGGTACCTAATGTCTGTAAATTAGCTTCTATACAACACAGTAAAAGACATTGAACTGTTTTCAACCAGCACATTTCCAAAGCTCATAAACACGCCAGCTTTTTGTTTAACAAAAGTTTGAATATATAGATGAGCTTCAAGTGTAGAAGTGAAATGTATTTTTGTGTTGTATAATGCAATAAATACATATTTATAGCATACGCTAAGTGGCATAAAGGCATTCACAACTAAAATTTCAGTGTTTCATCATAGTTTTGATGATCCTAAATAAGCTTTCAACCTATTAAAAATATCCATTTAGCTCTCTTCATATGCACACAGACCCAAAAAGAAAGAAAAATTACTCTCTAACTTTTGAAAAATGTGATCTAGGATTCTAGGAGGTTTAGTACCACACACATTAGACTTTAGGTTCAGACCCAGTAGTCAACCTTATATATATATATATATATATATATATATATATCTCTTTCCAAGTGGCAGCTTAACAGTAGCAGGACAAGTACTTGGCTTTAGTCTCCCATGTTTAATATATTGTTGTCCCTCGAAAACACTGATATCAAGAGGTTCTTTTTCTCCCAGGACAGGAATTCAGTCCCAGTATGTTGAGCCTCAAGTTACTAAATAAGGATCAAAACCCTGAAGTGCAGTGAGCAGTTGCTCAATTGTGATAAATCATTCCAGTACAACACAAAAATGTCATAGGCCTTGCAATAAAATGCTTGTTGTAGTGGTTTGGAGGAGGAGAGCCTGGTTTCGAAGGACCGTGTTGCCTTAAATAAATAGTTTCAAGCACTCAATAGGCCATATTAAAATGAAAATTGCCAGGAAAAATTATGTTTCACAATTACAACCATTTTTTAATACTGTGCACAACTTGAATATCCTCACTTAAGTTGGGCCTTTACTGTTCTCTTCTGCTGCGTATTGGGACAGCGTCCAGCTTCAGTTCCTAGTGAAATGGAAAAGATCCAGCAAGTTCGTGGGCAGTGGGGAATGACAGCTCCATTGCCATTTGTAGCTTTAAAACACCAAAGTTAAATGTGAGGTCCTGTGACACAAATAGGAACATTAACCCCTTCGTTAAACGTTTGATCTCCCATAGGAAAGCAGCGACTCTTACACAGACCAAAGCAAACCCATTACGGCTGAGCTCTGAAAGATCAATGTAAAAGATATCAAACTGAAGGGACACTTATTGATTTTTTGTTGTTGTTTGTATTGGAAAATAGTTAAGGAGATCACTATCCACGTGGCCAGCCTTAGAAACAGGGTTGGAGTGTGTGCAGGTTTGAGCACAGGTCAAGGATGGGGGAATAGATGAAATATGGCTGATGGCTAAGAGCTGCTTCCTCAGCACAGAGCTCAGAGGCAGCCTTTGGGAGCAGATCATTCTCGTAAGCAGCTTTGTTCTGGTTCCAGTGCAAAGCTGTGTCCTCTTCTAGAAGTAGGACTGTGCCCATACTCTGTGTGCTCCCGGCCTCTCCTCCTTTTATCAAGCTCCTACCGTAAGCAGATTAAAATATGCAGAAAGTTTGTCTCTTAACAGCTCACTCCCTCACAGCAAAGAAAATAACAGATGTCTAGAATCCACAGCCAGAATTTTAAGTATTAAATTTGTTATACTGTGTCCCTAGATCTGTGTTTGGATATTTAAATAGTGTTGCTAAGCATTTCGGTTGCTCATTTAATAAGCCTCTGTTATGAACTTGGGTCCCTAAGTTTTGATCTCATTCATGAAAGAAAAAAGCACCCAAACTCAAGAACCTTAACAAAACAACTAACCCTCAGTCTCCAGTATGTTTTATTTGCTATTGAGAAGTCGCAACAGTATCAGTCATCTGCAGTTCTTGTGTAAGAGGAGGAAGAGGGTTCAGTCTTCCAAATCTGTGGCCACCTGACTGGCCAAAGTCACAGGTGTGAACTATTGAAAACTAATCTAACTCTGTGTGAATTCAGCTGAGAAATCAGTGAGCCATCTATAAACAAAATCTGTTTCAGAATATATGGTTATCAGAGGCAAATAGAGTTCACCAAATTTGTTTAAAAATATATAAAAATAAACTTTTCAAAACTTAATTCATCTAAATTAGGCCATTCTTACACTTGAAGAAGGTTTATGTGAAGAAAATGGAATATAGTGAAAAAACATCTTTCATGCAGTAGTTCTGTACTTTGTGTATTTTCATCAGGAAACATCAATATACTGTAGGACTCACAGAAATACCAAATTCACAGGCAATTAGTAGTAGGGATACAACGAGGAATCAAACCTTTTTTATCAGAAATAAGATATTTCCTAGATCATGCTTACCTCATTCTACATTAACTATTGTAGGATATGGCATAGAACAGTATATGCACTGATAGATAGAGTAGTGTAGTTATTTGCTACTCTAGAGGGGAATAAGAGAAGGGAAAAAAGGGGGGGAAAAAAAGTTTGTGAAATACCCAGAGGCATTTGCAGGTCTGCTAACACTCACTTATTGATATTCAGTATATATAAAAAAATTCTACGGTACCTAAAGGAAAACATGCAACAGATCAAATATTTGTACTTGAGGAAACCTAGGGCTGTTGATAAACCAGAGGAAATTACATTAATCAGCCAAATTGTTGTTTGTGAGTTTGTTATCCAGTATACCAGAGATTCTAACCAAGTCTTTACCTTCTTCATTAGTACAGTCTAGACATAATGCTGAAAGCACTTAAATTCACATCTGTTGGATTAGCACTGATATAAGTGTTAATATATACCTATATACCTGTATATACATTGTTACCTGTATATACAGGTATATTTGCTTGATTTCCCAACTGCTAGAGATCAGTCAGTCTCGCTTCTGTCCCTGGGAGAACCTGGGGGTGAATTCTCTTCAAATGTATTTTGAGGGGGTGTGGTAACAATCATCATGAATTTCCCAGGAGTAAATCTGACCTGGAGAATCTGACTGTCCCCCGTGATGACCTGACTGAACATAGAGATGAGAGGAGAACAGCTGGATGGTACTCATCTTGGCTTTTGCAAGATGGTTACTCATCTTTGGCTTTTTGACACTTTCTCCCACAACATTCTTCTGCCCAAGCTGAGATGTGACAGACTGGATGGGTGAGTAACTGCTTGGATGGTTGGGCTCAGAGGGTAGTGATTAATGGGATGAACTCTGTCTAGATGCCCACAGGAAGTGTCATTGCCACCCAGGTATCTATCCTTACAACTTTAAGGATAAAGGATCTGTCCTTACATCTTTATCAGTGACCTAGAGGACACAGTTCTTCAATCCTGTAGGTGAGACACGCAAATTGTTGAGGACTAATTGACCCGTGCAAGGGCAGGACCTACCATCCAGAGGGACCCAGGCATGCTGAAGGAATGGGCTGATGGGGACCTTATGAATTTTGACAAAAGCAAATGCAAAGCCCTGCACTAGGGAAGGGAAAATATATCCTGCAGTGATGGGGCCAGGCTGGGCACTGCCTGCCTGCAGAGCAACTCTGTTGGAAAATCCCTGGGGGTTTTGGCAGACAGCAAGATGAGCAGGAGCCTGCAGCAAGCCCTGACAGCCGAGCAAGCCAGCACCCTCCTGGGCAGTATGAACAGGAGCAAAGCCAGTAGCACTGGGGTGTTATTTATCCCTCTCTTCTCAGTATTTTATAGATCACACCTTGAATCACAGAATTGTGGGAAGGGACCTTGTAGATCATCTGGTCCAACTGTCAAGCTGACACCGAGAAAACCATCACTAAACCACATGTCTACCTGTCTTTTAAATATCACCCAGGGATTGTGACTCAACCTCTTTCCTGGGCAGCCTGTTCCAATGCTTAATAACCCTTTCAATGTAAAAAAATTTCCAAATATCCAATCTAAACCTCCCCTGGTGCAGCTTGGGGTCATTTCCTCTTGTCCTATCACCTGGGACTTGGGAGAAGAGAGCAACCCCTAACTCTCTACATCATATGATAATTCTGGCTAAATAAAAAGGCTCTCAAAAGGTTTCTAGTAAAGATAAATATGAGATCAGACCAAGTTGTTAGCTGATCTTGAAATCCTTAAAGGACAGAGACAGCATAGTATCTGTCCATTTGATCAGACTGTCCTCATGGAGAAGGAATTCTTCTTTATATCCAGTCTGAACCTCCTATTTCAATTTATGTCCATCATCTCTTGTCTTCCACCATGCATAACCATGTCTCTGCCTTCTTTATAGACTCCTCGTGGGTATTGACAGGCTGCTGTTACGTGTCCCCAAAACCTTCTCTAGGCCAGGCTGGACAAGACCATTTCCCTCAGATAAAACAGTGATGGTGGAGATTTTTATATGAGTGTAACAATGCTTGAATTTCTAACAGATTTGTCTGTACTCTGGTTATAATATCATGTCTAGTACTTTAAGGGAAAGAATGACAAGTATAAAATGAGCAAAAATGTTATTATAACAATTTCAGTGAATTTAATACAATTTTTTTCTTTATATCTTGCTCTCATCCTTACCTTCCATCTACATAATGCAGTTTTCCCCTGTCTATTGTTCTTATTTCAAGGACGGACCTCAGACAAAAGTAATCTAAACTCAGTGGGAAGATTTTCAGAGATTCCAATGGGCAACGGGATGACAAGACAATAAAACCTACCTGAAAGATATCACTGGATTCAACTGGTTGCAGGAATGAGCCCTTGGTCATATTAAATGAGAAATGTTTGTTGTCTGAAAAGATGTTATTTGGGTAAAGATTAGCTAAGAAGCAGGTGTCTGATAGCACACTCATTCTGAAAGGCTATAATATAGAGGCTATTAGAGAATACACAAATTCTTGAGTACTGGACTGGGCAGGAGGTAAGGGGCAAAATGCACTTATTGTATATTTCTTGATGTAACATAATAGCAATGACATGCATAATTTTTCACTACATTTCACTACATATATATATGCAGGACATAAAAAAGAAGCATATGGCTAGCAGACATTACAAAAAAGAGAGATATTTATATGAAATACCTCAAGTATGGCTTTATATTGTAAAAAATGGTTTTAATACATTAATTACCATCTGTATGTTTACTGAACTGTCTCAACTGCGTGAAAAGATATGACATGTCCTTAAACATTTGTTGAATCTTATTTAACAGAATCTCTATTTAACTTTCAACAACCAATGTAATTTTTGGTAAGTCTTTCTGTTTTATTTTAAACCTAATTTAACAGCAATAATATATTCTCTGTTTGATGGTGACCATGATGGCCTAAATTATTAAATGTATACCTGCTACAGAGGCAGTATAGAACTTTTACAGATTATTATTAAACTTGTATTAGTCTAAAGTGGTTTATGACAGAACAAAAGTGCAGAGCTTACAAAGATGAGGGAGAAGGACAACAGTTGACTAAAGAAGTGGGGAATCAATAAAAAAGAGAAAAACAGAGGAAGGATTCATGGGGTGAATTCAATCTAGGAATTTCCATGAAAATACACTTAGTGTAAAACAAAAGAAAATGGTAACGTTTTCCTGGATGGTGCAGCACAAAGTAAAAAGCAGAGAGGAAAGGAGATATATGGGGAACTAGTGGTACTACCATTTTCCTTAGCTTGAAATTGCATCCTATAAATAGTGAGCATCA
The DNA here is from genome assembly GCA_004320125.1 of Scolopax mira. Lineage (NCBI taxonomy): Eukaryota > Metazoa > Chordata > Aves > Charadriiformes > Scolopacidae > Scolopax > Scolopax mira. Next base: position 124,961 of record BJBW01000321.1, on the reverse strand, counting down.
GAAAAAGAAAAGAAATTGTAAGAAAATATTTTAAAGTATAGTTGAAATTAAAAACTGCACATATGCCTGTCACTCACTATATTGAGTACAACTTGTCATAAAACAATCAAGTGAACTAAAAGAATTAAAAACCTGCATTTCTTAACTAATTAAATCTAACTAATTAGACCTACTTCATTTGCATTTTCATTAAATATGTTCAGGAGAGAAATTTTTCTGGAAAAACTATACAGAGAAGTAGTATATTACACAGCAAGCCAGAGATATAAATCAAACTATTCTAACTTCAGTATATCTGACTGCAGAGAGCATTTTATAACAATACAAACAGCATCAAGACTTAAGGTTTTGGGTACTACTACACTGTATATTCAAGAAATCTGTATATTATTATAACTGAAAGTGAACACAACTTAAAAGCAAGATAGACGGTTCAAATTTGGAAAGCTCAAATAAATTAGAAATAGCTAAGAAGACTTATCTGTAAAAGGAAATTGAAAAAAAAATACATAGTAGAAAAGAAGAAGGAGCTAATTTCATTTAATTATTTTTAAGAATGGTTTTTCAGAGGGCTGATGGAGTGAAGATAAAGAAAATGTTTCCAAAGATGGTTTGTATCAGTGAAAATTAAGTATGAAGAAGCATAAAAGGTGGGACCAACAATGGAAAAAAAGATTTTTTTTCCTCTAAATTTATTAACAAGGAAGCCACCATCAGTCTTCAAAAAGAAACTTTTAGTGGATTCAAGGCAATTAGAGAAAGAAGAAATATGAGTAGGGGCAAATAGTGCATAGGTAGCACGTGCTCTAGTTACAGCCCTTAAATCTCAGATTCTTACATAGTTTTTGCTGAAATTTATGAATATTTTTTTCTCCTTCTAAAGTTTCGTTTTGCTGACAAGTCAGGGGTCTATTTAAATCATTTTAATGACATATTTTATAATAACGTAGTAAAGGATATTTTTATATATCTTAAATAGAGTAGATCCCTAAAGAAGCATATAGAAGTTTTCCTTTCATGTACCTTGTACTGCTGTCTTTGTCTACTGATGTTTATTAGAAGTACTCATATGTAATATACACACCAGTGTTATGTTGCAGATCCTTCAAGTAAATCATTTTTTACATATGTTTTGTTTAAAGTTAGTAGAGTAAACCTTTTATTTTTTAATACCACCTACTATCATTAAAATGCTCATGTTTTATAGTACGTTTTCAACATGCAGTTGAAAGTAGGTAATAAAAGACATGTTCCACTCACTTCTCTGGGAACAGATTCATATACAGGTTCCAGGGGAAAATTTAGCAACTTATCAATCCATGATAAGTTTTGCCCATGTTATTTATGCAATTTAAAAAAACTAAGTTCTGCTCCACTTGCACAGCAGCCAACATAGTTTGTCCTAGGTTTACATCATCTAAATAGGATGAAAATAAAGGAAGTGGGTTTTGAGAGCAGCGGGATCCTGTGAGTAAAGCACTCAGTTGTGTTGTATACTTCAATTCTGCTGTTAGTCCATTACTTGACTTTGACAACTAGGATCTATATACATAAAACCAGCACTGTGATTTAAGACTGCAATTTTTAAAATCTCTCTCATAACACTACAAACCTCAAGTGTTCAGTCAGAAAAAACCCCAACCTTTTCCCTCAGTAACTAAAGTTCTGATTTTAGAGATGTCCACAACGTCCTTATTTTCTTTTGTACTTAACAGATCAATGCCTAGGCCTCCAGTGTGACATTTTCTTTCATATCTCCTTTGGGAGACTAAATATAGTAGCCATGTTTCAATCACTCCCACTGTAAACACACAATCAAGCTCTGTACAAAGCACTGGGGAATTGATTGAATTCACTCAGAAATATAGCCAGAGGGCAAAGAGGTAACGTTCCAAAAACTTAACAGAATCTCAGAATGGCTGAGGTTGGAAGGGACCTCTGGAGGTCATCTGGTCCAACTCTCCTGGCTCAAATAGCATCTCCAAGAGCAGGTTGCCAAGGGTTGCCTAGCATTTAAGAACATGATATGAGTGCCCTAGTTAAGATTGCTCTTCCTGAAGGGATAGAAACTTGTAAATCTTACCTCAAAGTAAGAAAATTGATCACTTTCACTGCCTGTGAATGCCAACCAAGACAGAAAAGATGAATTGGACCAAAACCCCAGGAACAGTGTTGTACTGGTGCTACTCCAGAAGGGCCAAGAACTTGATTCTCTTTTCTGCTTCTTCTTGGATCCTGGATGCTTCTTCACCTAAGGTGTCTGTAAAGCCAGAATTTTAATGGAATTTTGATACAAAAAAATTTCTGTTCTTTAACTCAAATGAGAAGTGACAGAGGCAGATCCCATCAAGACCAGGCAATGTTAAAAATCTGGTGTAGGGGGAGGTGGAGACTTTGAACCCCTTCAGAAGAGGTTTGAAACAAGTTCTTCTAATTTTTATGTTATCACTTTCTTATTCTGCTGACAAGTTTTAAAAAGAAACGGTGACGCTTTTGAAGATGATGTGAATACCTGTTGGATATTCTCTGACAGGTCTATCAGATGAAGCTGTTTAAAAAACTATGGTATAAATCCACTTTTGGCTCCGGCTAAACTTTTGAACTGCCATGGTGCCAACTATGAAGACTAGCATCATTTTGGATATGTGAATATATGCATTTCCAGGTTTCTAAGGAGCTTTAAACAACAAGAGAAATGCTGTATTTCTCATTAAGCAGCAAGATGCAAGAGCTACATATTTGGAATTAGATTCTAAATGTTTGCCTGGATCATCTAATCAATGATTTTTAGAGCAAGACCTTTATCTCCTTATATTTGTTTTACTTTTCTAGACTGAAATTATTTGGAGCAACAAATTTCTCTGATGTGAATACTTACAGAGTAGCCAGCACAATGGAGTATTGTCTGGTATGGTCTCTGATATAAATGGAGTCCACAGGATTGTGTATATTCATCAAACTTATATAAACTTCAACCTTATAGCTTTGTGGCAAAGGAAGTGTTTGCCGCTAAAAGCTAAATTAAACCAAAATCAGGTAACCAAACAATAAATGCAATACATGCAGTTGCTACTGCCTGAATGTGAATCCTCATTACACTCTTCAGGCTAATTACTGTATACTCAGATTTTGAGTATACCAACTAATTTAATGCTTTCTCCATTTTCTGTAATTACTTTAGCAGGTTGGGGTTTTTTTTTATATTTCAGTTTTAATATCTTTGCAACACTGAGTCTGTTCCAGCACATAACAAACACTTTGATGAGCCCTTATTTTCAAGACTAGTCTCTCTGTCTTGAATGGAATTACTGCTCCCTGTCTGCTAATATGAATAAACATGCACAGCCCATCTCAGAACAAGAAAAACATCAGTTCTGATGCTGAAAATTTTTGCTCATTTCTATTGGTTGCATATTCAAGCTTATTAGCTGGAAACTAACTCCTTGATGTTGTATATTTGCATATGTATGAGTAGTCATCCACCTGCATACAGTTATTCTTGGTGCAATGTCTTAGCACTTGCGAATAGGAATTTCAGACCTTCTATCTGCCACTTTTACTTCTTATTGATTGGTCCTTGATCCTCCTGTAGGAGACTTCACCTGACATGGGTACTGAGGAAAGTGGGAATCGGGGAGAATTTGGTTATTTCCATACAAGAATAAGGATTCCAGTTTACAGAGGCCCAGCACATGGTCTGCTTGAGACTGGAAGTACTGGAGGGGTAATGCCTGGCGTGAAGCTTTAGGAAATAGAGAGAAGAAATTGTGAGAATTATCTGTACAATCACTCTGTCCCTGGAGGGGATTGTAGAGTTACAGTACAGCCCTTCCAGAGGCTCAGAGATCTCTGCACGTTTTTCAAGATCCCACTAAGGACTTATGGGAAAGCTGGCCATGAAATGACACATTTCCATTTTAAATAGAAATGTTGCAGCAAAACAATATTAAAATGCAAAGACAACCGTTAATTGCTCAAAGCTCCTTCTTAAATAACCGAGCTACTTTCTAAGCCTGAGGGACCGATCTATTCCCACAATAGCCAAATTTGCAAATTTTATCAGAAGAGGAAGTATGTAAGAGCTTTCTTCTTAAAGAAAACGTGGCCCCTATTTAGGGAAAATGCTGAGCTTCGTTTTGACTGAAAACCACAACAAATAAAACCACCTCACTTGTACTTCTAAAATCCCACACCTCACATTATTTTAGGGTTTTTTTATTAGATGTCACAAATATAATTAATTCGAAGTTACTAAATTATACCATACATGATACATTAGGAGGAATTAATCCCTTTTATTAAATATTCATTAAGAAGGTTAGGGAGCTTTTTTGGTCATTGGAGACTACAGATGGGGTCCTAGGTGTATAAAAAAGGGAGAGATCTTTGTTAGCTAGTATTATAGAAGTATATTTTAATCTCATTTTTATAAAAAAAATAATCCAATGAACTATATTCAAAAAAGTAATGAAAGATGACCCCAAATAAAGAGGTCAGAAGAAAAGCTGAGGGATGCAACCAGATGAAATGATTCATATTAACTTTCCATATTTTTAAGAAACTAAATAATGACAAAGAAGAAATAGAAAATATATTGAAAATAGCAGAGAAAGGGAAAGTTTGTTTAATGACATATAAATTAAACAAAATTTTGGAATAAATATAAAAAAGGAAGATAAGAAGAAAGAGAAATGACCCAAGTTAGAATGCTCTATTGGTCTGCAATCTATTTTCTTAATACTCACAGCTCAGCTAGAAAAAACCATCATAGTCAGTTTGGTGTATACTTGTTTTTAAATTTCTGTGAGTCCATAAGGAAATTATGTAATTTTAGTAATATTTGACATTAGATGCTAGTGCAGAAAAACAACTGAAAAAGTGATGACACACAGTCTTGAGGAAGCAAGCAGTGAGACATTTATCCTGAGATAAATGGTGCTCAGAAACTGTGAATTCTAGTTCACATAAATCTAGTGATTTATGGATCACAATCATAAATGTTGCATCTGCATCAGAATTATGCACCTCAATCAGAAGTGTTTCATATTAATTCTTGAGAAAAATAACTTTGAAAATCGTCCTCTTACTAAAAGGCATTAAGAATAATTGTTAAGGCTATGACACAGTACTGGTAAGTGATGCTGCAGTTAAAAGCATTCCAATTTTCCCAACTGAACTGATATAATAGATTGAAAATTCAAAAATGTTGCATAATTCACAAAAGATGAACTAAGTCATTAGCAATGACTGTAAAATCACTCGCAAGGAAGCAACACTTCTGTTTGCTGATGCCCTGGTCCTGTATTGCTTTCTAATGGCACAATGAGCTGTCAATTGAGATTAAATTCTTTGAGAGGGTCTTTTCATTGAATTAAGCTTCTTAAGAAAAGTGATTACTTTTCTAATTCCCCACTGGGTTATTAAAATATAATCCAGTATCAACTGGAGAAAAGTAGAGATTCAATCACTTCAATTGGTATTTGGACTGGGCCCATAATTTCAGAACCAAAGCTATAGACTTAGTAAAATAATATAAGCAAGAATGGGAGTGAATATGTTGCAGAAAAGAAGTAGAACCAAGAATTCAATAATTTTAATGCAGAAAGAAAATGATTTAATTGATTAATAAGGTTCCCTTTAAATTGATATATTTTCAAAAGCAAACAAAAAGAAGGAAAAGGAAGAGCAGTAGCTTTTCCTTGCATTAGTTAGATCAGATAGCTAAGGGCAAGTGTATTCTACTAAACCAGCTAAAAGAAAAGCAGACAAAAGCAAGTTTAATGGTCTTACTGAATTGTTGAGATTTTTATTCACTTTATTTTTATCCACTTCATGGAAAGCTCTACATGGAATTCTCAGTTTGTAAAAGAGAAACTGTATGGGCAGTTTCTCTGCCCAGAGAAAAATCTGGGCAAAAAGTTCCCAGAACTTATAACAGGTTTTACAGGTCTATTTCCATGTGCAAATTTGGTGCTGAGTAATGACAGCAGATCAGGTTTTTGTGTGGAACTAGCAGTGATAGGCTGCACTGCAAATAATCAAGTGATTTCTGGTGAGAAAATGTGTTCTGGGAAAAGCACACTGGACACTGATTAATACTGAAAAACACTGTACAGGCTTGGAATAATTTTTCCTCTTTTGAGACACTCCATGTTGACCAAAGGGGCACAGATACTTGCTTCCTGTGCAGATGCTGGATTAAAAATGAAAAAAAAAGTTGTCTGAAAACCAAATGGAAGTTCTCTTTAAGAAGTGCTTCTTTAATTAAATTAGTTACTAATTTTTATTAATAAAGACTTTGTGATCTAAAAATTAGGATAGTTGAGAATCATGAGATCTTTGCACTTCCTGGTCCTGATGTTGACTAGAAGGATAACTCTGAGATTCCTTTTTCTTTCCCTTGACTTCCACTTTTCCATTCACTTTTCTTGTCTAAATGTGAATTAGGTAGAACTGCTTCTCTCTCTATAGCACCTTGCAAACATGCAGTACAATTCACTATAAGCTAAAGAAATTTTCATGAGACAACCAAGAGTTATCCTGGAAACAGCACTTAAATAACTGAAAATCAAGCTTTGGAAGTATACCCCCACATAAGCCTCAGAGCTTGGTCTTCAAGTTCTTCCTGGCTTTCTTTTTATATAAGTAAAACCACTGAAAATGGCAATTACAAAACCACATATTTAACTAACCTTCCATCTAAACCCATTAACTAAATTTCCTTTGGATTATACTGAAATTTCCTTCTTCAGAATCATTACGAAGAGTCAGCTGAACAAACTATTCAAAAATACAGTAGGAAGATTTTTGTCTATGTAGGGTTTATCATTTTGTTTCATAACAGACTGCCTTTAACATTCACATTTTGCCCTAATTCTCAGAATTAGAAATCATATCTATTTCAGTATAACTTATATGTAATGAGTAGATTTTCTGCATTAGATCAATCATCACATAGAATGAAATACAGAGAAAAAGTGAAGCATAGTTAAATGGAATAAGAGCTCCCTTCCTCCTTGGATAGTATGTATAGAATGCTCTCTTTAGTTGTCCTAGTTGTTATTAAGATTTAGCTATAAGCAACAAGGAAGAATACTAAGCATAGTACGGGGGTTTAACTAGAGAATTCTAATGCAAGGTTTGCAATCTGTGCTGGGCTGCTTAGAAAACTGCCTTGAAGAAGCGAACATAAAGTAACATATATTGTACATTAGATGATTACAGCACAGGACATTCTATAATCAGCTTCATTGCTGCCTCATTATCTCTTCTTTGGTCTAGCCTTGAAAAAAAAAATAAATAAAAGTCTAGTTATATTATTCATAAATTAAAAATTAAAAATTGTTTGCAAATATGAGAAACAATGCCCAACTTAATTAAAGAACTAATTCCAAATCTAATACCATTGATTTTACACATGTACATTTAAATCAAAATTGTCTGTTACACCAAGTGATTCATTCATCAGAAGTGCTACACACAGTATGAACAGAAACATGGAAGCATCTGTGAGATACAAGTATAAAAATCTCCTACCTCACTACATGTACAGCTTTATGTTAACAAATTTCTTCCTCCATTGCTCATAGTTAACATCCTTCTGCACACCAGTCAGTATATCTTTACCTATCTTCAATTAGATTCTAAACAGGGATATTCTTATTGAAGGATTTGTATACTTCTAATACTTAAATACTTCTCGTATTTGTATATATATCTTGTAAGGCGTTCACTCTTCTGTACATTTTCACTAGAGCTTGATTGAGAATAAATATTTTGTGGTTTATGTATACAAAGGTACCCAATCAAACTCCTGTATTTGTCAAGTTATTTTACTTTGAGGCACTAAAATAATTGTACACTGTTCAATAACTACCCTCATTTCCAAACTTTATGAATCACATACTTATTATCCCTAAAATTCTGAGCAGGTGATATTCTCATTTTTTCAAGCATACTGTTCATCCAGCAATTGAAATAAAATGCAAAACGTTCCCAAGTTCAAGTGAAAGCTCATGAAAACAATAACGATAAAGTTACTCAGTCAAAATAATTTATAGCCACATAGAATTAATGCAAGAAGACTCAATCCTTGGGGAAAAAAGTCAGGAACAAGAACAGAACTAAAACTATTAATGAATTTGATAAGAAACTTGTCTCCAGATAGAGATGCCCTATAAAGATAATTTAAAAAGTGAACTTGCATCATCAACCCATTGGATCAAAATCTCGTGAAAAAGATCTCAGTCTTTCTCATGTTGATTTGTCTCAAATTCTTGCATATTTGTAGGAAATTTTGGCTCTGGCACTAAAGATGGAAACAAAGGTTAGTCCACACCTCACAATATCATAGAAAGTGGGTTTAAAAACTGACAATAAAGCTACAACATAAACCTTAGGGATTCTTTAAGTGAGATTTAGCTCACTGTTTAAGATGACAGGTTGTTCATTACAGTCAGTGAACATACAGTCAATGCAGAGTATGGAACCTAGACGTGTTCAGCTGCCCCAGTGCAGGTGTCCACTTTGGAGTCACCTAAACATCAGTTTATGCTGTGTCAACCAGATCCTTACCAGCTATAAAGGGTCTGTATTTTTTTGCACCTGGGCACCTATATATGGGGATGTAAATTCTAGTGTCTCAATCTGAAAGCTGAATTTTGCTATTATCTGTCACTAACCACTCCTTTAAAATTGTGTTTAAAATAGAGGAAAGTGACTTCATTTTTTTCTTATTTTACAGGACTATTTGAATTGCATTTTTAAATAATATTCAGAGTGTACTTAACTAAAATGGAGTATGCAACCTTGACCTTCCTGTAATTAACTTCTTTTTTCACAAATCAGTAGCAGTTTCTTTAAATTAATGCAATTGTTCTGTCTCTGTGGTATCGTCAATACTGCAAAACTTCTATTTTAAAAAAACTGTACCAGGACAATGGTACTTTTGCCAGTCCAGCTTTTACTAAAAATATGCATTTTTGCAGATGTCATGGCTACACCTGCAATTCTGTCACCTGGGAGAACTGGGGGGGAGTCCCTGTCTCATGGACTCGGTGTTTCATAGTCACATTTTTCTCACAGGCTGGCAGTTTGGTCTGATTTCAGAGCACCTACTGGGACCAAACACCTTCAGGACAGGCAACAGGGTCCTTATAGGATCATCTCTGGTCTCCTTGGGGTGAACCTCAAGAGCAGCAGGCACGTGTCATGGTCAGATGTGAGGTTTGAATTTTCAGTGGCATGGACCAAATTGCAAGACTCTCATAAGGCCATGAGAAATACCGGCTCTGGTGTCTCAGAGATGCTGCAAAGAATTTTCTAGAAGACAAGTATTTTGGGTAGGCAGAAAATTTACACTTCTAGCCTTGTCATGAGCTTGCTCCTACACAGCCATAAAGGGACAACAGCGTGCATCTTCCTGGAGCTGTATCAGTTAGGGAATGGATGGTTTGTTTGTTTAAAATACTTAAATTAGAAAGCAATTAAATATAATACTTATTATATATATTAAAAAAGAACATATATTACCATAAAAATGTAAACCAAGCTACCAGAAATCAACAATATGATGCAGAGAATTATCAATTCTGTTGTTTTATCAAGTACTTGATTTACCAGTGTGTTCTGATTTAACATGGCTATTTAAGCAAGAGTGCTTGGCAACAAGAAAAATACTACCGTGGGCTATTGTTTATTCCAAACATGCTTATCACCCGTGGCTCTGCATATCTTCCATTCATTTATAACTGTGGAACATCAGGAGGAGAACAGAACAATGGAATTACCTGACAGGTTTGAGCTGGGCAGTGCATGGTTTCAAAACCCGTCCTCGTTTCTGGATTCAGTTTATTTTAATCTGCAAGTCAAAACATTTGAAAAGCATTTGCATATGGAGTATAACACTAAATAACACTTACAGCAAATGTGCCCGTGTTAAAAAAAATCAGTTGCTTTTGTCAATAATGTAATTCCATTGAAATCAAGGTGTTTTCATTACGGAATCAGTGGGTTTTCATCAAGAGGTCATTTTCATTTTTATTAAGCCTGCATTTTGGGGGGCTCACCTCAACCAAAAATAATAATAAAAAAAAAATCAGCCTTGGAATGTAATAACCAAGATTGGTGGAGTTAGTACTCTGGGCTGGTTACAAAATGTTACAAAACAAATGGAAGTGTGTAAACACCAGAAAACTGCAACTGTGAAGTTACAGTGAACATAACTAGTTGGTAAATGGTGGAAGAGTGTAGAAGTGAAAACAGAACACAGCCGAATAGTCAGAGATAATGGTTTCTCTAATTCTAATTTTCCTTATCCCATGTATCCTTTGCTATTCCTACTACCCTCAGTCTTTGCAAAACAGGCATATTTGCAAATAAATGTAGTAGAATCATTATTCATATATGCTTAGTGTTATGCCTAATCATGATGGAATAGCAATCTAAACCCATATTGTACACCCACTGAATGGCACACAATTTATGTTATTCTACCACTAACACGTTCACAGTTTACACAGCTGAAAGCGGCTTTGTCTGCATATTGGATAACGTGCACTACCTCAGATCAGCAGTTTTCCGTTCAGGCTTTAATCAAAACAATGCAGTGAGCATTCACACGGGGCATTAGATAAGCCTTCTGCTAGAAGCTGACTCAGAATCTCCCCATTCATTCATATGTTTCTGGAAAACTCATTTTAACTAAATGCACGCATTTTTGCTACTCAATAAGAAAGCTTATTCTATGAAGATGAACCTGCTGCAAGAGAGCAAACCTTTGTTTAAATTGCCAACTGAAGCAGAAAAAGCAAAGAAAGATCAGAAGGAAGTTATATTTCTGTAACAATAAGTCTTTTTTT
>BJBW01000321.1:89357-114012 GCA_004320125.1 Scolopax mira | reverse complement strand
TTCAACAGATATGTTGAAATGGTTAAAGATACCAGTGGAATGGGAAATTATTGAATATCCATACACAACAGGAAAAATACTGACATTAAAAAGATATACTGTGGGTATCAGCATTGACATTAAATAGCAACATCTAGAGCAGCTTTAGGATTACAGTATTGATCTGTACATAAGAAGTATAGCTTGACAATAAAAAGGAAAAGGGAAAGGAAAAAACACCTTAAGTTCTGACTAAAAGTAGTTATATTATTTGGAATCGAGAAAACCCAGGCTCATGCATGTAAAAACTTTCTATTAGGAAACTACTTTATCTTTTTGATATCAAAAAGAGCAAATAACAGCCAACACACCAGGCTGAAAATGTGGCTCCGCAGTTAAACTTTTGACAATGCTACTGAAATGGTCAATAATAAATGCTATTTTCTGCAGGAAAAAGATCAAACTGTATTATCAGGGGAAACTGATATCTTATGTTACATGGAATGGTGTTTTTAACTTTGTCTTCTCCCAGTACTTTGAACAAAGAGGAATATTTGCTTACAGGACAGAAGAGAATGCAGTCAATTATTAGAGGTTTCAGACATGAATTACAACAATTATAAATAATTACTGCTATATTTTTTGTTGTTTGCAGGGTTTTCCTTATTTTTTTTTTAAAGGAATGTTTTTTCTATAGGATCATTTAATACCATTACAGTGCTATTTATCCCCATCTATAAATTTAGAGGATCAATCCACTGAAAGATAACAGTGTCTCAAACATGTACATGAAATGTTTTCTTCCAAGGTACTTAAAATAGCAAAGTTACATTAAGGCATTTCGGAACAACTAAGAGAAAATCAAACCGTGCATTGAAGAAAGGACAGTCTGAACCTCCTGACAATAATTATATCAGGACACCGTGCTGAGGAACATCTAAGATGTGCAAAGCTCTACTTCAGCAAATAAATTACAAAAGAAAGTAGTTCCCTAGCTAGCTGGGCCATAAATGTAGAGGTTCAACCTCTTTGATGACTTGGGCACGTGTTCTGCATCGTCGCAGATACTTACAGACACATCCACTCTGACTTAGCACTCTATTAACAATCTGTATGCTGAAGTAGGTAGCAAGCTAATTTTCTTGAGCAGGGATAAGAAAAGGGATCTATTTTCAAGTTAAGCTTTGCATAATGGTTTAAAATACTTGCTGTTACATTGTTGTTTCGGAATATATTTTGTTCATTTTTCACAGAGGTATACAGACGCTATTTCTTAATTACTTCTGAATTAAATTAATATACTTAATAAGTTGATGACAAAATTGAAATTAAAAATAATAAATTTACAGCGCCTAGATATTGGACTCAAACACAGACAGTAAAAAAAAATTAGGATTTTACTTTTGTTCCTTAATCAAAACAAGCTCCTGTGGAAATTCAGTTTGAACAAGATTTGTAGGATCTGATCTTCAGAAAATAAACGAGCCTCAGGCAATGAAAGAGCAGTACCTGTTCAAAGTTTACCTTCCACCCTTTCATTTATTCCTTATCATCCTCTCACATCCCCTCTCACATTGCCCGTTGATACCCTTCACCTCAGTATCTCCTATGTTGCAACTGGAAGAACAAATGCCAGCAAAGTTGAGCAGCGCCTGCACTGAGTCTGTTTGGATGTCTGTACACACATAACACAATAAACACACAACTGAAAAAACCTGCACATACGTAATTGACAACCACCTGACTTCTGAATTAAGTGTAAATAATGTATTCAGAATCCAATTACTAACACTTCACATCCATAAAACAACAGGGGCTATGTTTAATTTCTCAGTCTTTTCAACCTTGATTCAATAGCTGCTGTAGAAATCTCTCCTTGGTGTAACCCACTTAAGTTCAGCATAACTCATTTAAGGACAGACCTTCTAGATGCTAAAAGCCTTCTAGGGCTGTAGTTTGCAGCTTCAAGAGGAAAATGAAATCAGCAGTCTAAAATAAGAAATGAACAATTAGAATATACCCTTTTCTGTAAATAGCCTTTCTGATGGCAACGTTTGATTTCTATTTGGAGGAGAAACGCCACAATACTGGCAACAATACCAGTTCTCCATACACAAATATTGGCTTCAAAAGCTATGTTTCATTTTTTATGGCCCAGAACTAATATGACAGCTGCTATTTAGCAAAAAAACCCTACCTCTTTGCGTATATGATAAAAATAATATATTTCCTTAGTTATTAGTATATTGCAATAGTAGTATTTATTGCAATAGACTTAGTGTTCTTGTTAATTTCAAATTATTATGCAGTGCTGAAGTAATGATGAAAGACACAAAGAATTTCCCCTAAAAGGAAAATCCAAGTTTTCAGTTTCCACTGTAGACTGCGTGTTCGAAGCTTACAAAATCAGAGCTCAAGGCAACCAGAAGAGGCAGTACCCAAAGTATCAGAACACAGTCTTTGTATGGCTCATTTTTGGGGTATGAACATCACAGTCAAGGGCTGTGAAAGAGATTTGGTGTATGCCCAAAAGAAGGGACAGAAGCACTTTTTGCACTAGTCAAGTCATCTTCACTTGTGAATAGCTGGGATGCACACGTTATCACAAATAAATTCAGAGATGTGCTGAGAACCTTAATTTTACTTCTATATAATCATGAAGTCTGTGTTTTTGTATGTTTTGAAATGAATCAATACCTTTCTGGAAACAACCTATATAAATGAGAATCAGAAACCAATTTTTCAATTTTGATTTACTAGTTAAGCAAGGTTTCACTAACACAGTCTTACTGTAATAAAATTTTAGATGAGGGTCTTGCCACTATGGGTTTGCTTTCCCAGCTTACGTTTCCATAATCAAGAAACATTTTAAAATTTAAAGAGGAAATATATAGCCAAAGAAAAGTTCAAACAACCCATTAAGATAAATCTTTAGACCCCAGAGAAAGATAAAGAAAGAAAAATAATAAAAAAAAATAAAATCCCTATAGGTTCCTTGAAGAGCTTTGCTACTGTGGAATAAGGGTAAGATTTATTTGCATTTCCCTTATGGTAACTTACATGATATCATTCTGCACAGCATTTTTGGGGACTCATTTTAAGACTTAAGAATATTTTAAAAACTTGAATCCATGGAAATTAATAACAAAATACTATCTTTAGTGAAGGCAGTTTCATTCACAGAAGTACAATTTTTTGTAACTTGAAATTATTTATTGAAAAATAATTAGACCATGTGAACGCATTGCTCCTCAGAGTGTATGTTCTACGTAACAGAATATTGGTAGGTATCATTTCACATTATTCCCATAGCTAAAATTGAACTTGAGAGCAGTGGAACATATTTTGGCATTACTGCAAGGCATTTGTAAATGGGGAATCTGCCAAAGAAATTGCAGTTTTATTTTCATGGATGATTCATTATTTAGCTGAAAACAGCTTGGGTAGCAAACATATCTTCCAAAATTTCATCTGAGAATATCAAAGATCATTTTTTGTGTACATCTTTGAAATTACTTGTTCTGACAAGAATTTTTGTGATTGATTATAACTAGTCATATCAGATTTTAAGCGTCTAATCATTTTAGCAATTCCTTGAACTTCTTTAGACTTCCTAAAAGGCTTAGGATGTTTGTTTTTGTACGATATCAAACATCATAAAAATATACTTGTCAGAGGTAAAAAATTTAAAACACTTTTAATCCTTTTTTAATAAATATTTAAGATGCATTTATGAATACTTTTATAAATCTAAAAGCTAAGATGAAAGCCGATGAGTTTATCTATAGTAATTTATTTCATAATTATCATGTGCTGTCTAGATAGTTGTATCTTGAGTTCTTTGAGTTAAAAGAAAAGTACAGCGGAAGAAAGAACATAGCATCTGACCATCCATGAAGAAACAATTACATCCAGCAACACCCAAGTATAATGCTTTACTCCTCCTAAGGCTAAATCTAAGATAAAAGAGTTTCTAACTCAAAAATAATTTAACACTTCTGATCATGCAAGTTCAAAACCCCCTCCTTTTAATCAACTAAAAATCTTTTAATAGGTTTGGCGTAACAAAATTCAGGTTCTCTCTTCCTGACTTTCAAAGTGAAAAGATGCTTTTGGTTGTCTAGGACAGCATCACATACAACTTTGGGTCCTTCCCTCCTCTGGGTCCCCCCCCCGCCTTGATTTTTTAAGCTACTGTAAAATTGAAATATTTCTTAGCCTGCCAATAATTAATTACATCATATACTCTTTCAACACGAATTTTTAATTCCATCAGAAATTGCTGTATCATATGCCAATGAAACATACTTTTTTGAGAGTGTTTCTTAAGAAAATGTCAATTGACATTTTCTTGGACTGTTTCACTCTTCAGCCCAAAGTAAAGGAACTAATGTTTAAGAAAATGCAGTATATGTTCATGAGCTCTAAAGTCAGCCTGACATTTCAAGTATTTTTTTCCCTGCTCTTTGCTTTCTCTCTATGTTTTCTAGAGACTGCAAAGTTTTCGAATTCATTGCAAGCTGTTTTAATCAAGATCTCTGATTTAGTGGCTGAAGATAAGAGCTCTTAAATTAAATTGTATTTGCTGTTCTCTGAATGATGAAAACAAAATATAATTTTCAAATGCATTTGTTAATACATACTTCAGCACTAAAAATTATTTAATGTTGTTCCCACTAAACTTCATCCAGTTTTTGCCACTGCCTTGAACATAAACAGATTTAGGTAATTTTTTACTGTATATCTCCCCCTACAATGTACAGGATGTCATGGAACCATACTCCATGGCCCTCCTGAGACTGTGGCAAGAATGCCTCAAACACTCCACAGTCAGATAGAGCTAAAGATAAACAAATAATCCATATTAGCAACCTGAAGTCTTTTATTTGTACTTCAACCACTGGCCTACTTAGTACTTGTGGTCACATCACTAGTTTTTATTTTAATAAAAGAGGACAGAAGACTTAACAGTTTCTTAAAAATATGAAAGAACAACATGAACCATCTCAAAACCCCTTAAAATTAGGAAGTGTGGTAGGGTTGGTAAAGGAATTTTACAATGAACAGAATCTAATTAATACAACTGAAAGTGAGAATACAGGAATACCCCAAGTACGTGGGGATGCTATTTAAGATAAAAAAGCAGGGAGAGGTTGTCAGCAGAAGCCCACAGAAATACAGTTGACCATTTTCATTAAAGGCTTAACAGTAAGATGACAAAGTTGCTGGTGATAACAAATGAGTCAAGGTTCTAAAGTGAAAAACTCATTACAAGGAACTGCAAAAGTACCTGTACAAAGTGCATGAAAAAAGAGATACTTTCACACACTTAAGCATAAAGATGAGTATCTGAATGAGAACATCTTTGTACAAAGTATACAAACACAATAAGAAAAATGGGAAGCTAATAACTTGTTACTGGAGATTTTTGTTTCAATTTTTATTCAGAGGGGATGGCTAAAGCAAGTCATTAGCAAGCCACAGGTTATTGGAACCAATACAGGAGTGAAAAGAATCTCAGGATTTCTCTTTCCCCTGAGAATATGGAGGACAGTAGGATCAAAATAGGTAAACAGCTGCGCTTAACTTTTAAAAATTAAAATAGTAGGATCCAGAAAATAATAAATTACATAGTCTAACTCACAAAAATGCTGGAATATCTGTCTTTGGTAAAGTCTACTGACAAAATAGAGCCAACATCCACTTGTCAAAAGAAGCTATCAATCCCACCTACTTTCTCCCCGTGACTAGTAACAGGCCTTACTGGTAGGTGGAAGCAGTAGATATGACACATATTCATTGTTTCAAAGTGTTTGCCAGTCTTATGTACCGTTTTCATAAATAAACTAAGAAATAAGTAATCCAGACGACACTATTGTAACTGCATGCACAGCGAATGGGAAATTATACTTAGAGGAGTTATTGGCTGTCAAGCTGGAAGGAAATACTGAGAGGGGTTTCATAGGGCCTGTCCTGGATCCAGTATTATTCAATATTTTCATTAATGACCTGGATGATGGAACAGAAAGTACACTTATTAAATTTGCAGACAATCCCAAGCTGAAAGCGTCTGCAAGCACTTTAGTGAATAAGATTTGAATTGAAAGTAACCTTGACAAATTGAAAAATTGATCCAAAAAAAAAAAGAGAAAAAAAAGGAATTCAATAAGGAAAAGTACAAAGTATCACACGTAGAAATAATCCCCAGCTGGAAAAATACAAGAGGAGGAACAACTGACTATACCTCAGATGTACAGAGGGTAATGAACCACAGAGACACTAAGAGTCAAAAACATTGTACTATAGATTTTTTTATATAGGAAACATGAACTAATCTTATTTGATACAAGTGCAGTTGGGTCTTAACACTTGCCATGGTCAAAGCAGCCTGCATAAATTTTAGCTACAACAGAAATATTTAATTGGGGAAAAAAATATGCAGAATTTGAAACCAGAGCTGCCTTTGCCGCAGGAATTTTCTGTCCCAGTTGAGTAAAAAGTTACAGAACTGCTATATCTTCAGGGAATAGAAGTATGGTACAAACTAAACTGTAGGTGTTGAACAATAGAAAAAACAGTTGGCCACAAAGATGACAGTTTTTGATTAAGCATGAAACACAGTGGGGAATTCTGTACTGAAAAAGCTATAAACAAAAGAAATGTTTGAATAATGGAAGTTACTGTCCAATTGTGTTAGGAGGGCTTTTTTTTTTGGTATTCTTCCAAATAGGGATCTGCATCCATAATATGTATTTTTAATGTTATTTTTTATAATTCACACTAACACCATGCATTGTTAATATTTATGGACTCATAGCAACAATAGTCTTCTTTTGTTGTTATCCTTTGCATAATATAGCTTTAGCAGATATTCTTCAGTGGGGAAAATACAAGATGGGGAACCACCAGCTACAATGGAGATTCAGAGAGGGTAACGGATTTCAAAGAGCTCAGGAATGAAAAAGGGCATATTATTGCAACATATGTAAGCAGAGTTTATGTAGGAAACAAGGAGTAATTATTTCATGCAATATTCACCAACACTTTGGACAGCTGTCACTGTGCCTACTTTCACAAGGGCATGGAATATATTTGTGAAAGATGAAACAGCCATGTCTCCAGCTTTTGGGATCGGACTGATCAGAAATTTTCTTCACTTAGAAATGGAATTAAACTCTTAAAACAAAACTAATAAAATTTCAGAAAATGCCTAAAGTATGGATTATTTTTATACATCATCTAAAGAGCTATTGAAATAATTAAAACAAAAACCGAAAAGCTCCTTGCATACCTATCATTAAGGCTACTAAATATCCTTTACTCCTCATTATCTGAACTATTTATTTGTTGCCATTTCACTCTGTTTGGGCAATGAAATTAGACAAAATAAATACACACTTGTTGATCAACAATCTGTGATATACAATCTATGCTCTGGAATGTGAGGAAGCATACAGTTCATTCCATCAGTATAGTTATTGTAATATTCTACGATGGCTTTTAACTAATGGAACAAAAATGGAAGGTTTAATAATGGTCTATGATCCCAAAACAAGCTTGCTCCTTTCATTCATGATGGCACATTATCTAATGTATCTACGCAGAATCAACCATACAGATAGGACTGAGTTTACAATTTTTAAAATACACTTTCTTCCATTTCAGTTAGGCCTTAATGATTTATGCTCTGCATAATTAATTTATAGAGTTCAAAACTGGATATTGTCTTACCTTTGCTGCTGATCTAAATGCTGTCAAAAGCAGTCTCCTGAAGTAAGGCATGAGCCCCAACTCTTGATTTGACTTGTATTTCATCTCTACAATGTTATGTGTATTATCAAGTGGAGTGAGTAATGGAAGACATATTCTGGTAAGTGGTTTTAAGTATTGACACTGGATGAAGGTCCTCCTTTCATCCACCTGATTTTGGAGTGATTATAGTTGGCCATATAAATATAGAGCCATATATATAGCCATATAGACATTTGGAGTCATCATTCCAAATTAATTACACTATCCACGCTTGTATGGGTACAAAGTGTTTCTCTTGCTTCTTGCTACCTAGTTATGGACCTAAGTCAGAATGCCATAAACAGGTAGTGATCAAATACTATGTTACTCTTAAAAACAGAAAACAGCAAAGCATACACAGTATTAGATAAATAGTACTAGTTACCTTTCAGGTAAATGTGGTGATTTTATCAAGGTGAGCCTGAGAGTAAAGCATGACTCAGTATAGAAACACCTGAATTCAATTTTAACTGTAATCATGCTAATTAGAATGGAAGTCAAGGAAGACACTTAAGTTCTCAAAAGCTTCTGTTTGTTTCACCTGTAATAGGAAATCAAAAGTCTTAAGCCTTTTTAATGCTTCCCCAAAAAAGGAAGAGAAATTAATTCAAAACCAAGAGCTTCTTGTCTGGTAGAAAATGCAGTGGGAGATAGAAATTTTGCCAAAACACTTAAATTATTGTCATTTCTTAATTAGGGAAATTGAATGTTATTATTTAAATGGCTTTATTTAAAAACAGTGGTTAGAATGTTATATATTCAATTTATTTGCATTTTTATAAAAATAAACATATATCATAGAATCACCTGCTACAATGAGGCAGTGCTGCAATTTCTATTATTCATGCTCATTTAATCAAATGAATTAATGAAAATTGGTTGCACATTCTATGAAGTACTGCTTTAATCTTCTAAACTTGTCAGGATGAGGTTTGTTGACATCTGCTACTGAATGAGGCATGGTGATTTTAGAATTTTATACATTCTAAGAAAGACTCAATTACTGAGAAACAGTTTTGTTTCTGTTTTCTTGAGATCCCAACCGAAACAGCTCAACAGAGAAGATATGGGAGAATCAGTTACTCATACAGGTAGTGGGAAAATTCTCTTCAGCCTCCATACCAGACTTTAGCCACCTGTATTTTTTAATTGCTATGGTTAAATGAGATGCAAATAAGAGTTATGCCCACTTGTCTTGGAAGCAGTTAAATAGAGGGTAGTCATCACAAGGCAGCACATATCACAAGAATAATGCACCAGAGTGGAAGAACTTGCTTTCTAAAGCAAAAAATTGATGTTAATGATTTTTTGAAAAAATATATAATTTTCTATTTGCATTTGATATTCATTTGGAGCATTTTATTCAAAGTATGCATAAAAAAGGACACTCATTAAAAAAAAAAAAAAAAAGAACCTAAGTATACAACTCCTATAAAGGAAATCAGATGTAGGATTAAAGACATTCTTTCAATTCAGTTACTTTCTAAATGATGCTGATCATAGAGGTCTTTCTACATAAAAGATGGACAAAGTGAAATCAAGAGGGGAAAATGACATTTTCTTGAGGTTCTATTTGAAAATTTTTCTTTTTGAAATAACCAACCAATAGCTTTGGCCTTGTTCTTCTTCCATAATGTTTTGCCTTCAATCATTCAAATCTTTTAAACTCTTTATAGTCCATTTGTCCTGAGATATTGGAGATTGGAATATCTGGAACATGATATGTTTTTCACTTGGAGGGTTAGTGTACTCTGATAGCTGACCTTTACTTATCAGTGCTTTAAACTTCCCTTAATCATCACAGTGCCTACAAAGCAAGTTATTCTGCTGGATGTAAATGAACAGAAGTAAATGCACCTCCTGACTTTCTGCCCAAATATTAGCATGGTAAAAAGTATCATCTATTCATGGCAACAGTTATTTTTACAGTAGACAAATAAGATTGCAGTGATTCCAAGTCACGATTAAATTCTCATATTTCTTTTTTTTTTCTTTTAAAAAGATACAATTGATACAACCCACTCACTGCCATTTACCATCATTAATGATTCCAGAAACAGTGAATAACTATAAATTATTCCTAAGCCAAAAGCAGCTGCCAAGGCTCAAAACCACTAAAAAATTATTTCACTAGAACTTTTATGCCTAAACATGGATTTAGAAGTTTGCCTATAGACAGCCAAGTATGAACATCTTGATGTCTGCCAAACTGTCTATATCAGTCAAAATGGATTGGTATTTGATATGCTCGTACACATAGGAACTGGGAACACATTGCAGAGCATCAGAAATTTATTGGCATCTTTACTGCCTATGGCTTGCAATGCAGATAGGCTTCACAATGGAAGATGTGCACTGGACTCTACAAACTCAAGGGCAAATGATGGAAATGTCTTTATATATAAATTATCCTTTAATTTTGAAGTACAAAATACCTCCCTTCAATCTGAAAAAGAGAAACAATCCACTGTAGACACTGTAGAAAATTAGAGTTTCTGTAGTTTATGTGATGGCCACTAAGAACATTAACACTATATAAAGATCATTCAGTGTTGAATTTAGTGGAAGTTGCCAGGTTAAAGCAGGTCTTAGAACAAAAACATAATTTCTTGAGATAATTGGATATTAACCCCATTCTCAGAAGCACAAGAAAGTTCTTCTGTTATTATAATACATTGGATGTGGAAGTGGGGTATGACTATGCCATTAGACTTCATGTTTCCCTCCAACAAACAATATACCATCTGGAAACTGGCTCTTGGAAGTGATAATATAAAAAAATTACAAGTATTAACAGATAAAAGGGGAACAGAGCTGAAATCAGTCTCGGTACCATTTCCTTCCAGCACAATTGTACTACTCTAAAGCTATTGAACCTGGTATCATCAAAAGAAAATGTCACAGACTCTTAAAAGCAAAGGACAGACAATTCTACAGATTATTGGATCATGTCCTATTTATAGACATCTAACCTTTTCAGCCCCAAAGAAAAGCAAACAGAAAAGTGGAGTCGTGTCATAGATCCAAGCCCAAAATTACAGTAATTTTGTACTGTTATTGTATTTTGTTAATCACAGAGACTCAGAAAAACACTGAGTCACCATTAGTATGAGCAACATTTCATTGTCACAGTAAATAAAGCTACCGTAGTTAAGTATCCCTAAAAATGAAACTTTTTATCTTTCTGCCTCTGTATTGACAACATATTTTTTCAAATAATTGTTTAAATAACAAGCTACACTTTGGATAATAACCATGAGGGAAAACAGGTAAATTTTGCAATTCCAAAGTCAATAAGTTTTAATAATAAATTCATGCCCTAATTTAGTTCTTATCTTGAAAAAAAACCAACACGTACAAGATATGAAATGCAAGATAAATAATTATAGGTCCAGGAACACAGTCAATCTCAACTACATATGAGCAAAAATGGGGCTGTGCAGCAGAACAAAGAACTCTGGAAGGCAAGAGTTTTTGCAACGTTACCTACATAACCTAATTGCAACAGGCAGATGAAACTTTGCAAAACCTTTGCATACTTGGGCCTAACATTGATGGGTCTTAGCATCAGTTGAAGTAAACTGATTTTTGTTCTGGATTCTTTCCAAGGCTTCACAAAGCTGATTTATGCTACAGGATTATTTTCTTAAATTACTCTGGCCAAGTATGGAATGAGGCACCCTGTATCTCAAAAAAAAAGCAATTTCCTCTAAATGAAAAACTAAAATTAAATAGCTCATCTTCATTATATTTTTCATCTTCAACACAATCTTCATTACAATTAAGCATTATATCTAATAATAAAAATAAAATAAATAAAAATAAAATAATTAAAGTGGGAAGATATGAAATCTCCCTCCCACCCCCAAACTGAGCACAGCTTTCCACCTCTACTATTGCAGATATCTCACCGCTATTTAGAATCATAGAATGGTTAGAGTTGGAAGGGAACTTAAAGATCATCAAGTTCCAACCATGATCAGGAACACTTTTCACTAGACTAGGTTGCTCAAAGACTGAGAGTTTATTTTTTTATAGTTACTCCTGCATTCTAGCATGTTACTGGAGCTATCACCATCTTCAATGGGCCAACAGGTATACCCCTTATATAGCAAGTAAAGGTGTCCTTAAATGACTGTCCATGACTAATCCCATGTATTGAATCAAATCGCTCTGTGAGGATAGTGCCAACCACCCCTAAACTTTAGATGAAAAAGGGTTGAATATATGAAATTGTCAACTCATGGCATAAATTTCTTTCCAGTAGACTCACTGAGCTATAACCGTGATGTGACAAGGAAAACATGCATCTGTTCATCATAGTTCAGAACTAAATGTGTATATATATTACTTTCTATTTTAGCAATTTAGTCTTCATTTCTTTTAATTTAGTGGTGTGAGCTCTAAATAAAGAGGACATTTATTGGTTTTATGAAGACAGATTTCCCCTTCTGATACCAGCACAGCATTATTATTTCTAATAGTGGCCTGCTTGGCAGGAATGATAGCATCTGTGAGATCTAATACCATGCACCGTAGGAGTTATGCCATGAGAACCTTGACAAGGTTTCTATGTCTGGTTTCTTAAGGAAAACAGCAATATCAGAAATGTAAAATATTTTTCAAGAAACTTGTAATCTTCAAGTATTAAGAAAGGAACAATTCAGTTCAGCTGAACAACAATTCAGCTATCAATACAGTCCATATGTGGTCTGATTTCAAAATTACCTTGGAAATTCCTTGTTTGGATTATTTACATGGCTTAACGTTGTGCAAAAGGAAAATCATGTTAGTTCTGACCTCATAACATTCTAGGTATCAGGTAATTATAAGATACTAAATCACTGTCTAGAGGAATTTATACTGGCATCATCAATTTGTCAAGAATTTATGCAATCAGTTCATTTCACTGAATCAATGTATATTTGAACTCAAAGACTGGACTATACAGTTTCACATGGTGAAATGTGTTTGTATGAGGAATTCCACTGACATCCATCAAGGAGTTCATGTGAGAAAATTCTCATCAGTGTAAATAAGTTTTGAGCAACGGAGCCCTTTCATAACTATGCCCTTGAAGGGCAATTTCATAACCCTTCAAGCTGTTATTACAAACCTACTAAAAAGGCTTTGATTTTGCCAAGAGAGAACCTCACAACAACAGGGGTGTCAGATTTTTAAATATTGTTTAAGCAGCCAGTTAATATAAAAAAATATGATATCAATCTAACTATTAGAAATTGTTTCCATCGCTTGTCTGCTTGATCTGAAGACCATTTGCTTGTAATTTTCCTCACAGTCCAAACTGCTTACTTAACCTGCTTGTCCAGTCCTTTAGATCTCTTCCCATTGGGTTACCATTTAATGCTTCTGAAACAAACTACACTGCCCTGTGTGAACTTATATTGTCAATAAGATTTTTAAAAATTTGTCTGCTAAACTTGTTTCATGGTTATTGGCAAGATACAGGCATTGGCAGAACATGAGTCATCTGACCCTTCTCGGGATGGTATGAGCTGTCCTCATGGGTTCCATTTCTGTCTTGCTTGAGTACAAGGGAGGCCATATACTGAAACACCTAACTTTTTAACATGCTAATTAAACCATGGGAATATGGCTACAGCCTGAGAAAACAGGAAAAAGAAACAAACAAGAAAAAAAGCATGGCATGGTCTCAAATGGTCATAAAAGGTTCCTCCACACACATTCATTACAAGATTTCATCTGGAGATATGATCTTAACTCATAACAACGTTATATCCTGCAAATGGTCATCGAAGTTAGGTACTTAGGAGTTTAAGTCTGATGATTAGTTGATGCTGCAACTAAGTGACATTACAGGAGAAAGGTGAGTAAATATATATGAAAATAGTTCCAGTCTTTCAGAAAAAAATATTCAAAATCAGTTCATACTGCTTTGTTTTTAAGCACTGAATAAAATAATTTGTTATATTTGTAAGCAGCTCAGGTTTGAATGCAAGACACGCATTATCATCAAATTCCAAGTAATATTTAGGTCTGTCTGTGCCGTGGAACCTTAAATTATTATTAACATAACATGAGAAACAAGGATATCAGCTTATTTTTTTCTGGATTCCAGCTGACTACCTGTAGTCAAGCAATTTCTTTACAGTAGTGGCATATAGCTATATATCAGGATTAATTTGATGACTCAGATACTATACAATTATTTTAAAGGCACTTATGTCTTTTTCTGTAATTGAAGGGATGTCATGGGGATAAATGTGCTAAATCCCCTTTCTGTAACCCATTATCATTAATTAAAAACATAGCCAAATTAGAATATGAATATGTCTTTTTATCTTAGTTTTAAAATATACTCAGTAAGAAAGAATGCTTATTGATATATTCTAGCAGGTATAAAACCCATAGTAAGTTTCTTTGCACGCACTGCTGTAATGCTGGGTAAGACTGTCAAAACAAAGATCAAAAAATCACTTAATCCAAAATTTCTACATGAAAGACAACTCACTAGAGTCTTCTCCACAGTTCTCTCTTGAAATAGAATTTACATATTAGATCTATACCACATAATGACATAAGCTGACAATTCTTTGTTAGCTCAAGAATTTTAACTCAGAAATGGAAATGAGATTTCCTTTTACTTCTCTGCATTTGACACAGTTCATCCATATTTTACAGAATTCCCTCAGTCAAACCCCTGTTAAAAACCTCTATAATTTTGACAGAAAGAAACCTGATCAAGCTGTATAGAAAGAATGAGATATCCGTAATTGCACTCAACAGCCACGCTGATTCTACTGTGTTTGTAAGACACTTAGGGCAAAATTAGCATTCATTTCTCATCTTGTAGAGTTTCCCTGGTGCTTAACAAATAATATGTATTTCTGTATAACTATATGTCATAACATGGAAGTGCAGAAGTTTCCAAAATAATTGGAACCAAAGTTAGTGCAGTGTTGGCACATTATTTATTTTCCTTCCTTCACAAATGTTGTGTTTCTCTACATACAATGTAGCTAGAGTGCTGAGGGAAAAATAGTTTACATATTATCAAAAATCACAGGGGAAAACTGCATAATTCTAAAACAATATCTTTCTCCAAAATGAGGGGAAATAAATAAATCTGTCAAGTTCTCAAAATTTCAGCTTTTAAAAGGTGAAGCAATTAAGCACCACTATAAAAGTTCTTCGGAATTGAGAACATTTTGTTTCTAAGCCTACCAATCATTGGTTTAGTTTATAACTTAACATTCAATCTTTTTTTTTTTTTTTTGTCTACAAAAGACAGCTGAGAGTGTCAAAACAGTTTTTAACTAGGAGATACTACTGCCTCTGAAATACCAAAAGAATTTGTGTTAATGTTACCAGCAGAGTAATTTAATTAATGTATATAAAAGATTAAAAAAATCCAAACTACAAAATAAGCAAGATATGCTCTTCAGGATAACTTTGGGGCACAAAAGCAGAAGCAGCCACTGAAGTTTTCAAAAGCATGCTTTTGATAGTACCAACCACAAACATAATGTGGTTGACATCAACCAAAAATTTAAATCTGTTTAAAAAAAATAATAAAAGAAGGTCTAACTACCTTCTTAAAAGAATATATCAGTTTGACAAAAAAGAGAGATTATTGGTTAAAGGTGGGAATACTTCTGGAAACTGAACAACTGCCACACAGCTTCATAAATTTTAAGGAGGCATCAATTTCATTTAGGCAATGAAAGCATTAGTATTCCATTGATACGTGTTTTCCTTCCTTTCAGTGGTTTTGCCTGACAAGGTTTCAGACAGAGTGTAATATCTCTCAGACCCGTCAGGCCCTGAAACGCAGCTCCAGTGACAGGAATCATCATAAATTGACTTTTCTATTGTATGAAGGCCTTATTTTCTCACTTTGATTGAAGTGGTTTTATACCTAGCTAATTTTCAACAGAACTCACTATAGAACTTGTGGTTTTTTGGTGTTATTTAGAACATAAGATTCAACTTTTTCTTTTGCAAGGTGTGTCTCTCAAATAACAACACATTTCCTGCTGGAAGAACATAACCTGAGACAGAGCACCTGCTGATGTTAAAACCAAGGTGCCATGGCCTTTCATCTGTTCTCCATTGCTTTGTTTCTCTCTTTGCTGTCTTTCCATCTTTCTAATCTCTTTTGCCTCTCCTATTTTAATACTTCAGTATTTCTCATGCACTGAAGTCAGCATCAAGTGTAATATATTAAACACTACCAGTAAGATTAAAGCTCTTTAGCAAAAAGAAGCTTCTGGAGTGCTTCAATTAAAATTTACAAAAAATTCATAGATAATAATTTGGATTACCCATTATAAAATAACATTACCTCTATGACTTTGAAGAATGATAGAATAATTAAAGTTACCTCTAAGTATGACTAAGGTTCTATAGTCCTTCTTGTACCTTTTGTTTCCTTTTCTGATTTACAGAACTTTTCTTTCAACAAAAATATTGATGAAAATTTCTCAGGTATGTAATTGATTTATCTTTAATACCGCCTTTCACAAACACTGTGGCAGATCTAAAGTTCTTTTTAGAAGTGCTTCTTATTCTTTTCTCTATAAACAATAAATATAAATCTCTATAAATTTGCAACTTTAGTGTGCCCTAGGAGCATAAAGCAACCCAAAACACAGGATCACAGGGTGGCTGAGACGGGAAGACACCTCTGGAGACCATCTAGACCAACATCCTGCTCAAACCTGGGTAAGCTACAGCAGGTTGTTCAGGGCTCTATCCAGTTGTGTTTTGACTATCTGTAAAGACAGAGACTTCAGAAGCTGCCTGGGAAAGCCATTCCAGTGCTTGACAACCTTCACAGTAAAGAAGTTTCTTATGTTTAAACAGAATTTGTGGTATTTCGGTTGTGTCCATTACATCTTCACTTAGAAGTTAAGAGGGTTATGTCCATAAGCAGGTCAAGTCATGTTACTGCCTTTTCTGAGCTGATTGTCTCCATTGCCATCAGCCCAAAGCTGTTTATGATCTAAACACTAGGTAATTAAGCCCCTTAAAGATGTAATGAGCATGGTCTGGCCTTGCAGTTACTTCAAATCTCACAACACTCAGTTGAGAAAATTCAAGAGGGCTTAACTCTTCAGTCTTTTACAGTAGCCTATCATTAACAGAACTAACTTTCCTAAGAAAGAGAAGACATGGAGTCTAAAAACCACTTTGGCTCAAGGCAGTCCCAGCCCACTATGCCACCACCACCCTATTCTGTGCAAACAGCCCAGTTTTAACCTCAGTTGGAATTGGGTCACAGTGCCACCAAAAATGCAATCTGAGATATGAAGGGCAACAGGCAAAGCACTTTCAGTTCCTTCCAGAGAGCCAGATGCACTGAGCATCACTGTAAATACACCTGTACTTGCTTAGAAGCTGTGGTTTTCTTTTTTACTGCTGTACTGTACTGCTGGACATTTAATATTACCCTTACTTTGCATATTGGTTGAACTTCCAGCTAGCAGGCTTAGGACATCAGCAAAATTTACTAACTGAACACCATGCAGAATCCAGGCTGCTTACATCTACATATTTTATCATAATGAAATGAATATCAATGCAAAACATATGAAGGAAAAAACCTGACTGGATCTGACAGCAGTGCCTACGATAAACACTGTTTTCTCAAGTTCACTCTAGTTTTGCTTACTTTAATTTTTTCACGCTTCATGATTTAAGCTGTCAAGATGTTAACTACTCATGATGGCAGACAGCAACACCTGAAGATATTCCAAAACCAACTGTGAACGAGGATGTTGCATGCTTTTCTTTCTCTGTGAATTGAAGGGAGTTTTGGTGGATTGGCTTTTACTACTTCTCGTCTCGTGTGGTTATTCGATCAATATAAGTTCCAAAATAAAATAAAATAAAATGAAGAAAGCATTTTCTTCCTCTTATTAATTTTAAGAAAAAAAAAACCCTCTAAACTTTAGCCATCACTAAAATATAGTCTTATATAAGTCAATCAGATTTATTTTACTTTCCCTCACAGACAGCTGACATTTTGACAATATGGTGGGTTTATTATCATTCTTGAGATCCTATGTTTACCAAAGAGCCCATATGTTATACCAAGGTATTGTAATTTTTGTGCATGTGCTTTACAATCAGAATTTATCAAACTGAAGGTTTTATGTTTTTATGCTCCATATTTAAATTATACCTTTGGAATTACTTGAATTTCATATTCTTCCAATATTCTTTCACCACCATCCTTTCTATAGACAAGTGAAGATTTCTTTAAGTCTTATAAATAACAACAGTCTTTTGAAATGATTCAGCTATTTATTACTTCTAAAAATTATCACAGAACAGGAATATTCCTTCCATGGTCATTATGCTCAAGGAAATGGATGTATATATAAAGTATTTTTTTTATATTCCTGAGATTTTAGCAATTCTCAGGGTGAAAACAGAAATAAAAATTTACAATACTACCTGGGGTGACTATTTATCTAGTTAAAAGTTGACATTTTTATAGTGACATTCAGAATTAGAGCTATTTGAGTGTTGCTCCTCAAAATTCATTTTTATATCATGATTGATGCAACCTCATTGGCCTCATCCTCTAATATCTAAATAAGTATATTTCTGAATGATATTTTAACATTTCTTTGAGTCTTCTATCTGATACCACTTTTACCCCCCTTTTTTTTTCTTATTAACACATTTTGAAGTTTTGCAATTTCTTGTGCACAAGGAATTTGTGCTCAAAAAATTTCAAAAATAAATTGCACAAGAAATGTATGCACAATTTTGCACAAATTAGTGTCTCAATTTTCTTTAACCTTGATTTTTGAGCCTTACAAATTAAATACCATAAAGTATTTTTTTAATATCAGAACATTTTTTTATGTGTCTCAGAATGTCAGGTCACTCCAAGTTCTTCCTTTTATGAAAGAAAAATAGAAATGATATCAAGGTGATCACGTGTGCCATATCTCATTCCGCACCTTATCTTTGTAGGCTCTTATAATCTGCAACAGTGAACTCGGTTTTATTTTTGCATGAGCCCAAATCTTTATGAGGTTTACTTTTCCATTTTTTAACTGAAAGGTTATTTACTCATGCATATACAAGAATAATTCCTACATTTAAACCCCCATCAATTTTTTAGTGACTTGTTCATATTTTTGAGATACTTTAAAAACCTTTCACTTTGAAGTCAACATTATTTATCCAGTCCTTTAGCAGTGCATTTTTTCTTTTTCAGAGGTGAAAAATATCTTATTTACCTACCAGAACTCTTTTCCTAATCAGTTTACTTAATCCAGCTGCATCCCTTCACAGCATTGTTGATATTTTACTTTCATCTCTAAACATTTACATTCTGCTGTCACAAAGAATATATTACATGCCACATTAATACACATTCAATCCACTAATATTCTCTCCACTCTTCTAGCAGAAGAGGGAAGTTCAGCGTTCCCTCTCTGAAAGACACCTGACAGTTCAGCTAAATCACACTTAAGTCAAAACTCCCATCTCAAAACAGGTTTTCCTACAAATTTATTTTTGGATTTTCCAGAAATTTCATGAAATAATGTTGTCAAAAGACAATAAGTCACAGAGAGCATTTCCTAGATCTTGCTTTTGCAGAGATCTGCTTGAAACAAGCTCTATATGTGCACCCATTAAGTTCAACAAAGCCCCTCTAATGCATCAGCAACATTCTTAACAATTCACAGAAATTATAAATATAAAGTTGACATGGGAAACGTTCTAGCAGCCTACCTGGCTAGCTCAGGTAGCTCATCTTTTAATAGCAATCCTTCAAAGTTTATTAATAAAATTAATTTTTTAAAAAAAAGTCACATTTACAGTTATTAGGACTCCATTGCATATACTTGGGAAGCAATCCTGATAATACACACAAACCTGATATTTTTTATGACTTATATAATATCAAAAGATGTCATTGATGAAACTGGTGAAATTATAGTAGTTCAATAATCAGAAAAAAACCCCAACCCAGAAGAAAGAAAAAAAAATCACCGAGAACATAGAATACATTATAAATGTCCCCTTACAACTAACATTTTCTAATATAAATGCTAAACACCATTATGTACCTCTTTCTACTTTAGTTCCTTTATAGCAAGACTACAGTCAAAACTGTAAGCTATCTAATTAGGAGCCAGTGTATCCTATAAGGCTGCCTGGTATGGGAACACATTTCCTAAAATATCTGGAATGTTTCACCTCTGCTTTTGGCCTTTCACTACGTTGTTAATTTTTGCTCTCGCACTTTTCCAGTTCATAAATTTGGGGTAATGTTGAGCTACAAGCTAGAGGTGAAAGCTAATTAGTACTTACACAGTGCTTTAAACATGAAAAGCACCATATGAATTTTAATCTATCAGAGCTTTACAAACACAATCTACTTTAAAATACATTTTCATTGCTATTGTTCAAAAATTATATTGGTTTCATAACTTTCTCTTTAACCTGGTACATACACTGGATTTGGGAGAAATAGCCCTTCTAAGTAGACAATAGTATCAAGAGGATAGTCATGGCAAGACCGAGTTAAAGAAAGGCTCTTTGTCAGAGATTCTGACCCCTTTTGTATGTAAGAGTACATGTGATGTGTTTTGCACTGAATCATGAGTAGCAATATAGTGTTCAATCAAATTTTTAGATTTGGAGGAGGCCTAAACAAATATTTGGGAAAAACTGCTGCCTATATGCACTGAGAGAATGAGCAGATTAATCAAGCAATAAAAGGGCTTATTTGTTTTCTTGATTTGTTTTACAGATGCCTTTATATCCATTGTCAGTGTTACTGATATTACCTATATCTCTGGAAACAGGGAGTGTGCATGGTGTGATATAAACTCATAAATAAATGTATTGTAGAAGTAATTGTTCAAATCTAAATAAGAAAGCTTTTCACATCCTCCCACAAACAGGGCTGGTGAGACAATTCATTGAGACCTGCATTCTGGATGGGGCTGTACAGAGGCAGACGTTACCAAACCAAAGGGCTGAGGGATGGCTACAAAAGTCAAAAGCATTCAACTTGATGTCAAACTTTCAATAATTCTTGCAGTGAAAATGTTTCATAGGCTTTGAGACAGAAGCAATACAAGAAGGCAGGACTGTACAAATCAAAGAAACAATTAATCAATGTACTAATGCCAATTTGCTCTCAGAATTTCCAGTAATTATTAATGCATCAACACCTAGAAAAGTTACTCTTCCCTCGAGAGGAAAAATTCTTTAACAATAATAAGTATCCACATTCTGATTAAGTGCAGAGTTCATTGCAACCTTTTGTTTGATCCCACTTACTGGCATTTAGCAACAGATTCACTATTCCTACAACACATGAAGCATAAGACATTCGTGTCACAAAGGACACTTGGAAACCAGAACAACAGATAATTTATCCATTGTTTGTGATTTTGCAGTTTTTCCATTACACGTTGCGCATGTTTCATTGAAACCTGGTATAATCAAAATTCTCATTTTTACTTGCCTCCATCTCATCATGGGGGAGATATCAGATAAAAGAATAAAACAAAGGGAAAATTACTTTAATTTTTAGTCACTCAATTTTTTTCAGATGATAAAAACACTTGAAGCAAATCTGCCATCTGTAAAAGAAACGTGGTCAGATTTCTTTCTCAACTAATTCTCTAAAAAATTAAGTGCAGATTTGTATGAAGTATCCAGCATGCTTAAAAAAATCTACTCCAGAGTTGAGTGGGAAATTAAAATAGAGGATCATCTTACCATTTGTCTTTGAAGAGACAATCATGGAAGAGTATTAAAAGCAATTTGAAAAGGAACTTACAGTTTCCCCTTTGTGGATTATTCTTATGTGAGGATTGATTTGAGCTACTGCCAAGATGTGATTAATTTAAATTTGAAGTTGCCACTGTAAAAACTCCAAATTAAACGGTTATTCTAAATAATGCCTAGGCATCAAAAAGTATAAAAATAGGTACAGATGGAAAAACAGGTATAAAAATATTTCACATATTTTGTGGACAATTTTAATGATGATCAGCAAGACATATGACATGAAAATTTAAAATATTCCAAGCCCCTTCCCTTTTATTTTTTTTTATAAGTTAAATGATTATTTCTGTGTGACAAAAGTAAAAATATGGTTATTTACCAGCCATAGAAAGAGAAGGCACATAGAATCAATTTGCATTCATGTAAATAATGTGGCTGGTGGAATAGAGGCACAATTTAAAATGCAGAAAAACTACTAAAGTAAATACATTTCCATTTTTATTACTTCTTTATGATTTTGAAACCAATACATATATTGATATTATTCCTCTTTTTTATTTATTTGTTATTATGATGATGTGCACAATGTATACATATAGGAAACTGAGTCTCAGACAGATTTTTTTTTTATAACCTGTGTATCACTATTTGCAATCATAGCTACAGAATATGGATTATGTTCTTACTTAAAACTTTGCTGTTTATTTGTTCTGCATATATACAGGGATTCAGTAATTGTCCTGAAGAGTGAAAGAAAGAACAGAATCAACTCCCTCATGTGTGTTCATTTAGATGATTAAAAGCAGTAAATCATCTGTTCTGAGAGGAACACAAACTACAACTCAGAATGTACTTAGCAGGTAGAAATGCTTTTTTTAAAAAGGCACCACTGTTACAAAACTATTTCAAAATTATGTTGTCTTACAGATTTACACCTATTAACATGATTTAGAAAATATGCAATATAGACTTACTTGTTCTAAAGCTTTTTAAAATGCTGACTTCCTTAGCAGCTCTTTGTTGAGCAAAAATTGCCGATGAGGGATTCTACATTTAAATTATTTTGTCCTAAGACCCAACAAGTTTTCCCTAAATTTTTTTCTCACAAAATATACTATTTTATCTCATAATTCTCATAATAGAAAGCATTTCATTACTATCCTATAATAATCTTTCATTCACAGAAGGGCCTTAAACACTTTCTTTAAATTTTCATGATTGGTCAAATTTTAGAAATGTATAATTCTTCTTGCTCTGCTGTGGACTTTAGTTTGTCTGGATCTTTCTGAAAAGAGTGTGGAGGTCATAGGCATGAATCTAATTCCAACTAGATACTACCATATTGGAAGCACAGTAAACATTCAAAACTACAAAATTTCACTGGAATTAAAATGGCAGTATTTCTAAAGCTTTCTAAATTTTTATCTAGAGCAAGCAAAAACCCTCAGCTCACAGTTTGCATCTTAAAGTTAAAAAAAACCCCACAAAACTTTATAATTGTGGTTTTACTTATAGATAACACTACAGAATGACACCCCTGGAAGAACTGAAGCAATTGAGAAAGGCTGTATTTTAAATAATGCAAAATGAGCTTAATTTGAAACACTTATGAGAGCTTTAGCTTCACATATTTGTGCTACACACTAAAAGCACACGACAGCTAATATTACTTAGTATGATTATGAATCCTTTTTCTGTTAGGGCATCTTTAGAAATCAACACCTGTTAAATTAATTTTAACAGAAATCCAAGTCAAGAGAGCCTGAACTTAATAAATCTGCTCACTTCTCCTTGCACAGTTAAAGGACAACAAAGCAAACATGCCAAGGATTCCCCATAGTAGATTTGTAAATTTTGTTGTAGATTAACCAACAAAAAGTATGGCTTTTGTTAATACTGTGGTATTTCTAGAAAATACAATTTTCAAAAGCTCTTTTGCTGGCAACAGTGTAGCATTTCTATGTAGGAAAACTCAAACATTAAAATCTATGAGTCAGTAGAAATCAGATACACAAGGAGAAAATAGGTCTATGGATGGTAAAAAAAGGTTAAAAGAAAAAAAAAAAAAGTAGTACACACAGATTCTGTGGCTTAGCTGAAATAGCACAGAACCAGAAATACATAAAGGTTGAAAGACAGTTTTTTGAGTAAATGAACACACACAATTCCATACAGAATCTCCCCTATTCTTATAAGTTATACACACATACTTCTTCCAAATGTTTCTTACTTCCTCAGATATAAAATCCTGCTGTACTTCTGAGAAATATATCAAAACATTACTTTTCTGCATACAAACAATTGTGTTTCAGAGAACACAATTTTTTTCTTCTTGTTTTTACTTGTTGAAAAGTAAAAGCATATCGAATAATATATTTCTCTTACCTGTCTTGAAAATCTAGCTTGTCATTTGTTGAAGAATACCTTGATCTGATGTCTGTATCAAATGATCTAACCTTAAATGATACCTTGCGTTACGGGAGAGGCTCTTATTTCTATTACTTTTTATACACAAAAAAATATAGATGACAGATCCTTTTACAAGGTAGCCTAGACTGACTAGTTCTTGTCACAATGTTGTCATAGTGACAGTGACATCAATATACTTCATGACAATCAGTACAGCAATTTATCTGGAGAAAACATCAGCGTTGATTCCTGAGCGTATTTTGTATTGATTTCCTTTTCAAGTCTCATTAGATTTTTTTTTTTTTGCACTATTCCTTAATACAAACGTGACTGTACTAATTCTTCTAGCTGTAAGCAGACTTGCAAAAAAAAACCAACCAAAAAAAAAAAAAAACCCAACAAAAAACCAAACATATAAACCAAAAAAGTTTGACTGGAAATTTCTTTTTACAGATTAAAAACTCAGTCACTTGTTGGCATAACAGAGACACCTCTTAGGTCTGATTCTGAGATCATAATTCTTTTTAAAAATAAGATATGGTGTTGCTTACAGTATAAAGTAGCATACACAGAAATTCACAGTAAAAGAACAGAAAATGGTCCCCTCTTTCTAAGAGATGATATGTTCTCAGTGTAAAGTATATTCAAGTAGGAAACACTGTATGTCTACTAAATCCCCTCAGTTTCATCATCATTCTTCACAACATTATAACACCCGTCTTTA
>BJBW01000321.1:47488-89214 GCA_004320125.1 Scolopax mira | reverse complement strand
CCCATCTAATCTCCATGCTCTATGAAATCTGCAAAGGCAACAAGTTAGTTCTAACTGTGACGTTCTCTATTGATAATAGAAATAATTTTTAGACTACAGGCAATAAACTTTGGTATTGATTTTAAGCGTTTCCTTCAAATAGTATGACTTAAAAAAAATATTTTCTGATGTAAACATTCACGAACTACCGACAATTTTTTTAATCCTGGCCCAGACCACCTCTTTTAACCTATGTATTCAACACATTATGTGGGAATTAAGCCAATACAGCTCTTTACTTTCTAAAAAAAAAGGAAATATCATTGTACCAGTGCGTCAATCCAATACCCAAATCCAATTCCCATATCTTGAATACTCTACATGTTCATAATTCCAAATATTTGAAATAAAATCCACAGCTGAATAAGGAGAAATACACAGAAGCAGAGTAACTTTTAGAAATATGCTAAGTTTCCTATCACGTAATATTAGCCCCATAAGGTCTGCAGTTGAAGCTAGTCACGTACTCTGCATGCAGCCTGCCTAAGAATTCACTCTGCCATTTCAACATCCTTGTTAACTGGGATCACTCATCCTCCAAAGGTGCCTTTCTCTGCTCATTAACTACCCTCTAAGTTACTTCTGTCTGCCATGATCTACAGTTATTTCAAACTCGGCACATTGCTTAGCCTCTTAAAAAGCTAATGAATCCTATCATACAAAACTATGGATTCATATATAATACATCAAATCAAATTGTCAAGTAGCAGAATTAGGAAACAAAGGAAAAATAAAATAAAAATTAAAAAATTTTGAAACCGAGATTATAAACTGAATCTCAAAGGAACAAGGCTTATCAATAGTTACTCTCAAATGGTCAAACTACAGCATTTTTCTCAGAAAGTTCCTAAATAAAGATACAGAGAAGGATATGAGTTGCTGGGCTTAGGTTGTTGCCTTTTATTTTCAGAATATCCTCTGCAGGAAGGCTATTTTTTATTTTGAAATGCAATTACTACACTACGTGACAAACAAGACTTCAGCTCTTCACTATCAGCAGCACTTAATGGGAGGCCTGACTGCCTTAGGCATTTTATAACTATCCCTAAATTATTATATTACAGGCTTTGGAAAGTTTGACCAGAACTATATTATAAATGATGAGCAATGGATGAGAGAGTCCTTTGTCCTGTGAGATGGTACTCGGCACAAAGTCAGGTACGTTTATGCATATACTTTAAGTAGAAAAATAGCCTGTCTGCAAAATGGGAAAAAGTACTCTGGTCTACAGTACATTAAAAACTCAAACCAAAGAAAGCATGTTTTATTTCCTTATAAAGTAAACTTAAGGAAAAAAAATATTATTTAACTGCATTCAGGTTTCTTTTGTGTCATTAATTCAACTTTGGTTTAAATTCACAGTTCTGGAAGCTCTCGTTTGTGAATGAGTATATATTATGGTTATATAAAAGTGACTGTATTTGCAAATAATAAAGTTTCTGACAGTTTCTGTCTCTGACAGCAAACATCTAACTTTTACTTGAATGCAACATCTCTCCTATACATCTGTTTTTGTACAATATGATAGGGAATTCTCTGGTCAGATGTGACACTACAGGTATAACTACACAGTGTGTAAACAGTAGATAAGAAAACTTGTCAGTAAGGGGATGAGTCCATGGGATTCTTACACCAGGATATCCCCAGCTGTTTCTAGTAACTATAGGTTTAAAGCAGACTATTCTGGGTCTCTTAAAATGACTAAATCCACTTAACTAGTTCCATTACTCATGTTGCTGCTTAGTAACAGGATTAGCAAATTCTTTCCACTATTTGGGTTAAATTCAGTGCCCATATCTGAAGTGAGTATTTTATTCTAAACTAACATATTTTTAGTTATGATTCAGTTTAAACAATAATCTGCATTGTATGACTAAGGTTGTCAAGTTTTTGTTGCTGGGATGCGATAAAACACCATTGACAATCTCTTTGATTCCTTGCAGTCCTAGTACTTTTGGATTGGTTTTTGTGCTATATTGTCTTTAGTGCTCACCATTTTATACCAAATGAAAGATCTGAGTGACTAATACTCAGCTACACGAAGATTTTAGAGTTCAGCACCAGTTCCTTAACCGTGATGTCTCTCTCAGCTTGGTTCTTCCCTTCAAGGGTCGATGGATACACTGCCAAGAACTCTGCACGTAAGGCAACCTGAGAGTTCAGGACAGGTATCTCTGACTGTAAAGATCATCCTGACAACAGCTCATGCTGACAAAACATGCTGTGTAGAGGGAGCTTGAGAAACTGGAAAGAGATATGATTGACAGGCAGCATAAGACAAGATATCATCCTGAAGCACTGTCTTCTAAGCAGAGGATGGAAAGCCACGATCCTTTTGTTCAATCTGATCTGCCATCATTCAGTGACAGTCAAGCATGCATTTCCTACTGAAAACTTGTCTCCAGCATAGTTGAGAAAGTCTGCTGTGTTTCCCTACTGTTTTGTTAAAGCTTGAAGTATTAGTACATGTACAAATCACACTGCTGATTGCTTCTCCTGCTGTCAGTGCTGATTCTAACCTATCACTCCATCCTTCCAATTATACCCTAACGTGTCACACATGACAGCTTCACCTCCAACTCTGCCCTCAATCATACTCCTTGCAAAGCATGCACTAACACAAGTGGAACTACATTTAAAAAGTCACAGAATCATAGAATGGTTCGGGTTGGAAGGAAGGAACCTTAAAGATCATTGAGTTCCAATGTGCCCTGCCATGAGCACAGACACCTCCCACTAGACCAGGTTGCTCAAAGCCCCATCCAGCCTAGGAGTCTACCTCTTCATGTTCTTATGACCTTCCATGACTTCAGCTATCTCAGGTCATATTTTCTTTACAACTTCTGTAGAATTTTATTTATTTATTTTTAATAAACTCAAACCTGACGTTTGGATTTTAATTGTTTTTATGATTTTAATGCTTCCAATCTCAGTCTGGTTTTGCTCACATGCATATTAAAAAAAAAAAAAAAGGTTGATTTCTCTCTTTCTGTCGATGTATTTCACAAAGCAATTAATCTTTATTCTCTTTTAACCTACTAGTAGCACAGACAAAAGCAATATTTCTGAAATACAGAAGCTGGGGAAGTAGAACATAAATGGACTGGTGAAAGAGGCTCATCTCAGGTACTCTTCAGAAGTAATCCCACTGCTGCAGTCAAAGACAGAAAATATCTGTCTGTGTAAAAAAAAATCAGTGAATCATCAGGGCATCTTGTATACTGTTACATTTTAATTGGTACAAGTGCTAAGGTGTACTTTTGTCTCAAAGATATGTGTTTGTATGATGTAACTTTCAACAAATATCATACTGCAAAGTTATTCCAGTAAACTACAATTATTTAATAAAAGCAGAAAAAAATCCTTTCACATCAAGAAAGGATTAATTATATTTGGACTGCTTATTTTAGAAAGATAATGCGTAACAGCACCAGGGAAAAATAAAATAAAATAAAATTGTATGAAAGAGATTGAGAGCTGTCTTTAACTGTTGCATAAAATAGTAGAATTCTCCTAAAAGAAGCAAAAAGAAGAAAAGTTTATTTCCCTCACCTAAAGTCAGAAGTGGAATACATTGTTACAACATACGACTTCAGGGAAGACCTCATGAGAAGGAGGAAAAAAAAAGAAAAGAAAAGAAGATTGGTATATACAATACGAGTAGGCATATTTCACTAGCTAAAATAAAAATTCAGGAAGAAGTTTCAAGTGTTAAATACTTGAAGTGGTTTTCTATTTTGGAGTATCTTGCAGTTTCAAGTAGCTGGTACCGTCAATAATGAAATGCATTTATTTTTGGTCTAATGAAGTATGACAAGTCTTTGGCTCCTTGTGGCTGCTCAGTTAATGACCATGGTTCCAAACTGCATGAGGTTGCACTATGTCAATGAGAGCACCATCCAGACTGTGTTTATTTAGGGATGCTTTCAGTACGCAATTTAGGAACTCATCAGTTTGTTTTTGAGAGTTTGAAGACTACCTAATTTTGTGTTCCTCCTCATGGCTGCACTGATAAAACCACCACAGTGGAGATATTAGAGAACAAAAAGCTATAATTAGCTGTTTTTCTCTACCAAACAGTGGATGTGCAAAGAGAATACTCTTGCTGAGAATCCAGTGTATTCTGTTTTCGATGGAGGATATTTGAGGTTGGTAGAGGAGGCATCATAAAGCTTTGGTACAGAGAAATCTGCATGTTTTCATAGCAGGAGGGTCTAAGTTAACTCAAGGGTCACTTTAGCCAGATGACCCAGATAGAGAGATAAACAAATCATTTACTGGTATGTACATTATTCAGAAAGATCCTTAAGTAGTGTGGGGATTACTACTGCTCTTCCTGACTTTACAAATAAGCATACATAAGGATACACAGCCATCTAGTGAGTGATGAAGGATGCTGGTGGAAAGCAGCAGATGGACAGAAGAGTCTAATTCTGTTCTTCTGGCAGGTAACTACCCTCAGATCTTGGAAAGTTTAATAAAAGTCAGTAACCATTAGCAGCTTTGTGTGCTTTGCTAAGTAGAGTACAACATCCAATCATTTATGGCACTTTTAGATGCAGAAGTACAATATGGAAGGAAAAGTACTTTGAGGAGGAAAAGTGCAATTGATTTCTGCCCTGAAGATTGTTCTTGGTATTTCTGATGAAAGCATGCATTTTCATGCAGAGATTGTGATGCCAGTCACCTAAGCAGTAAGGACTAAAAATACTGTTTTCACTGTATGTACGCAAGTCAAACACATAGTTTGGGGCCAGCTACGACAGTAACACAAAGATTTCAGTCATGCAGGTGCCCTTTAAAGTGAGTGAATTTACAGATGGTTTTCAACTGTGTTTGATAACTAGAAGACAAAACCAAAATTAAGTAGGGCTGAACCTAGCAGAATTGAAAAAAATTGTATTAGATCTGAAGGGACTGGAAATCTTTATCGAATCAAGTTTCTTACAGAAATGTCCTGGCTTTCATTCTGCTCAATAATTTTACTGACGATACTGATACAATATTGACAGGAATTTCAGCATCATCCAATAGCTTGGTTAATAGAATAGAAAAATCCCTTTTCTTGAATTTGCAGACAACACATTAAGAAAAGCTTAAGACTTGATGCAGAATGATTTCAAGGGTTCAAAAAAAAGTCATTAAAATGTTGAAGAAGCTTTCTAAAAGAATATAATCAGCATCAGACAACTCCACATGCATGCAAGCTTGCTTGCCTTTGTTTACTTCTAATTCTGAGATATATAAAGTTTACCTCTTTCAACTACCCAGCATCAAGCACCACGAAAGTGAATTCATGCACTTTATTCCATTTTCATTCCATTTGAGACACATTTCCACTGTGTATCACCACAGTCTTTAACTCCTCTAAAACCCAGATGCTTAACTGGGATGTTCCTGTGAAAGGATATTCAGTTAAACTAAGCAGCCATCCCTTCAGAAAAAGTTAATCTAGAGCACAGCTAATTTCATTCAGCAGAAGCCATTGTGACCTTTAATTGCATATTAACACCTTTGATTTGAGCTGATGACCATTTCCTGGATATGCTTCTGAGACACAGTGCTAGCAATGAGTAATTCCTGACCTTTAGCCATTAAATTAACACCTCTAATTGTAAATAAGAGAAGAGTTGAATCAAAACCGTTCCTAATGAAGTAGTTTTATGACTCTTATTTGGCTGGTCTGCTACAGAGTATCAATGCCCTTAGAGACTGGGAAGGAGGATTTTCTTCCTGAGACTTTCCTAATTTATATTCCACAGAGGTTACTCTGATTATATGTGATTTCCACAGTTTTAGATGGAAAGGTTATGTCTATTGCCTGCTGAAAGAGTGGCAATACGTCAGTGCTACATGAATTTGTTGCTATTTACCACATTTCATTGTGTGTCTTGTAATGCAAAGTCACAACCAAACCTCAGTAGGCCATCTTGTCAAATCTCAGAGAGGAAGCAAGTTTCACTGGACAAATACATATGGCATATGGCAGAGCTAGGAGACATTAATATTGCATGAACATAGTTTTCTACTTTCTTGCAAGATTTCTGGACTGTCCTCTCATGCAGATCTGTAAGGTTAAGCTTGAAGCTACTCTGGAAATATGTAAATTATGATCCCTCTGACATAAGCCTAATACTGACAAATTCAAAGCATAAATTTTACACAAATTGCATGTCTATCACCATTGTCTATGCAAGATTTGTGTTTTTCTGGTATCTTGATATTGCAGTTCTGTAGAACTGTCTAGAACTGCGCACTTAGAAATACCAAAATCTTTAGATTCAAGACCAGCTAGAAAAAGATGTTGCAAAAATTTTCAGTTCCCATTTAAACAGAAACATCTATTATCTTCACTGGAAATGCAAAAATAGTCTTTTGGTTGTCTTCTCTCTTTCTATCTGCCATGAGTCTCTAGGGGCTGTCCAGTATGGGCTGAATCCTGTTTAGTCTTCTATTCCAGAAATTCTTTCTGGTCTTGTTCAGCTACTTTAAGTTTTTTCCCCCTCCTTCTGATTAAAACCTCTAGGCAAATCCATGTTCCCTGCAGGACTTATAAAGGCTGATACATTCAGTTAAAAGGAGTCCACTTCTTACAAGCTTAAGTTACAGCAATAAACCTAAAATTGTATTTAAAGGAAAATACAAAGCTAGGAATATTAGAATAATTCTTCTTAAGAATAAAAGTAGAAAGTATTTTTTGAGTTTTAGTAATAGCAGTGTTCTGATGCAGCCTTTGAGAGAAACTGAACTGGAAAAAGAATTTGTTCTAATATATATATATATTAATTAGTATTATCAACATCTGTTGTTTGGAGGGAAAAAGAGTATATGTCAAAGAGTGAACTCCCAACAGGAAGTACTTGTCCCTGCTTTCCCCTTGAAGTTATCAGCCTTGCTCCAGCATATCCACAGCTCAGGGCTACTCTGAACTATCAAACCAGGATGTTTAGCATAGTAACACGAAAACAGACATAGCTACTGGTTTATCCAGCTAACACAATGGGGCGGTTGGTACCTTAAACACACGAAAAAATAGCTGCCCAGATCTGCTAACGAGGCAAAGCACTTGGTCCATCTGAATTCCTACTAGATTTTCTTACACTGGAATTCCCAAGGGAGGGAATATTTCCATTATGGGAACTGAATCACCTAGATACTGAAAACAGGTGTGGGTCCTTGGTTATTTTGGGTTGTATATTGGAATATAAAGCTGAAGTTAAAAGAAGTTATCATGATTCTGACATTCTTCAAAAATATATGCCCATTTTTTTGTCAAAACCAATACCTCTATATGTTCCATTGAACAAATATTACATTCAAAGCAGTGTAATTTTGTTAGCAGTATTAGACATCTCTTAGAAATATAAAAAGCAGAAACAGAGGAGAAGGATGGAAACGAAAAGATCACAAGACTTATGAAAGTCATAATATTTTATATATCACTCAAAAACCACAGCAAGAAACAGTGTATAAAACCCTAAACATACTGAAGGTTTTCTCGGCTTATCTTAAATATCTTAAAAAAACCCACTTTTTTTGTAGAATATGAATACCCATGAAGAAATTCACATAAAGACAATGAAATTAACTACATGAACAAAGCTTTAATGTCAGAAAGCATTAAATCATGGCTTCTATTTAGAGAATACAAAAATGATTGATGTCAATGATTGTTTTTTGTTTGCTTCAATTGTGAGATATATGTATATGCGTGTTATAAATTGTAATTACAACAATCAATTTAATGATATCTCAGTATGGATAAAGAGTCTTGGAGTTAAATTAGTTATTATGCCTATAGGCTCTAAACACCTACATTGCTTTATGAACCCATTAAGGACTTACCCACAGTGCCACAGAGAATAAAACACAAAGCCTTTGCTTCTTACAACCCAAACAGGGTTCTACCACCAGATCACCTTTGCTTTTACATTAGCAAATGAAACACAGAAGTATTTAAACAGAAATTATTGCTACAGAAATTATTGCTTTCTCTTCAAAATATATTGTTTATCTACAAAAATAAATAAAAAAAAAAAGTAAATGCATTATTCTGGACAGTTATAGAAATTCTGAAAACCTTCTTTCCAGCCCTGTTATTCACAAAATCTAGGATCTGAGAGCTTATTAAAATGCCACAGGAAACAGAACAGGCCTGGCTTATGCTTCTTTCCTATCCTCTTTTCCTCAACATCAGCACAATTTACAAATGTTTTCTGTCAGCTTTTTCCCATCATGCCTGTTCTCCACTGTCATCACGCACTTTGTTTTCATCAGTCTCTCTGCCCTTCCCTGGCTGTAGTAACTAGATTTCTCCAGCTCCAACATCCTGCTAAAGACGTGTCTAAAATACTTATGATGTTTGTTCGCCTGAGCTTCTGAAACACTGACAGTGCACAGTCTGAAGCCCGGATCACCCACTGAAGATTTTCCAGAGGCTTTCTCGGCCTCCTATCAAAAATTGTCAATCCCCTCTTCCTGGTCATAAAACAGTTGAAGGAGATTCCTATTTTATTTGAAAAGGATGCGAAGGCATTCCTTCACCCTGGTTACTCAGACTCCAAAGCTTTAAGAGAAATTAGGGCAGGGTTCCTGCCATCCTTCTGCCTCCAATGAGCTTAGTCGATTCTCTGTCTGCGCTCAGCAAGGCTGCACATTGTTAATCTGGTTGAAGTGCTAAAAGCTGGTGAGCAGCTATAGAAACGGGGCTGTGGGGATTGAAGCCTTCCTTTGTGGTCTATCAGTGTAATGCCCCTTGCATGCTGAATGCTTTTATTTCCCTCCCTATCCCCCCTCTCCCCCTGCAATGTTGTCAATAGCACTGAGATATTCTTATTTCCAGAAAGCTAATTCCCCAAAAGCACTGATAAAATAGAGAGGGGTATTAAAGAACTGAAAATGCCCCTCAGCTGGGCTTTGTACCAGACCTGGGGAGTATGACACTACCCTCAAAGCAAAATCAGTTTATATACTAGAAGTGTCTGACAATTTGTAAATAAAGAACGGCTACAGCTGCCTGCAGGAAGAAGAATGTAGCTCAGAATCTTTTATTAAAGCTTTCCCCTCTATTCTTTAAATTCTTTTTGCCTGCAGCTCACTCCTCAACTTGCTGGTAGCATTATACTGCTGCCTAACCTCTATAATGCATGAAATTTAGCATCATAACATGCTAATAAACCCACTTTTTAGCCTGGTTACTTCAGAATGTGAGGTTTGTGCTGTAATGCACAAGTATACATAGATTTTTCCTTTCCTCCCAACTGAATTTATGAGAAATTGGTGAAAATCAAATCAAAGGATTACAAACCCTAATAGTGTTATATTCTTAAAATGTTTGTGAAATATACGGTTGGCTAAAGGAAAAACTCAGTAATGCCTCCCACTGAGCTCAGATCTC
Source organism: Scolopax mira (assembly GCA_004320125.1). NCBI lineage: Eukaryota > Metazoa > Chordata > Aves > Charadriiformes > Scolopacidae > Scolopax > Scolopax mira. Next base: position 79,778 of record BJBW01000321.1, on the reverse strand, counting down.
AGTAGAAAACAGAAAGATAAAAAGGGTATGAAGACTCCAACCACGGGGCGGGGGGAGGAAGACAGACACACATCCTTTAATGATAGTTTCCGCTATATTAAGTGTGAGATAATTCAACCAGGAGACAGATTTTTATGAAACCCTGCTTAATTCATTTTGCTGCCAACAGAACTCCTGTTGATGTGTCTGTGCTGCATCACCCAGCACTGAAAAATACTTCTGTCACAGTGAAGGGCGCTTTAGCGTGTCTCAGGCTTTCTGTCAAATATTGTTCTCACAATGCAAAGACTTCATGGTCTCTTATTCAGCTCTCTGAAATCTCATTTCAGAGGAAGAATCACTCCAGAGGAAAGAGAAAGTTGAATGTAAGAACTTTTGTGAATGGAAAGAGGAAGATAAAAGGAAGAGTTAAGCAAAGAAAACCAGTTGCCAGTAAGCTGCAATTCAAAATTATTATTTTCTTCAGTTTAGAAAACTTAAGGGGAACAAAAGTGTTCTTTTGGGGCTATTAAAAAGAAAATATAATTGGGAAACCCTTTTAGTTTTACTAGCAAAATGGATTGCTCTGTTTAATCATAAAAGCCTGAATGTTGCTATTTCTTACAAGCATATTCTTCTTTCTTGTATCCTTGTTAGGTCTGACCTTATAATCTAACTCAGAATATGTAAGATAAGTGATCTCCCAGGAAAGTTCAGAAATTCAGTTAAGCCACAGTATTTAATAAGACAAGTAGCATTCTATTTTTGTAACAGTTTTCCTTTGAAGATTTCAATGTACTTCAAAAAACTTCAGTAGTCCAACAGGTCTGGACTGTTAAAAAAATGTTGCCTCTGTCTAATGTAGTCCAATAACTTCAATATACCTTTACTACAGTTCAGACAAATTCTAATTTCCTAAAAGTTTTTTTTCAAAAGGAATGTAAAAGTGGCCTAGAAAAGATCTCAGTATTATTTCATTTAGGCTAATTTCTAACTCCACCACCAATTTTTGTTTGGTGCTTTTTCCCAAAATATCTGTTTTAACTGATGTAGTCTTCATGTATATCAATATGCTTCACTTCCACGTAGGGTATGGATTAAATTTTAATTTCATTAGATTTGCCATAGAAATGATTCAAATGCATACTATGGTTTTCCCCCTGAAATTCTGTTTCTGTGTATGTCTTGTTTTCCTCGTGTTTTCATGATCGGTCTCTTATTTATCTGACTAGGTGTGACTCATGATGTTATATTTTTCTTAGTACTTTGGAGTTTATGAAGCATTTGCCTGTGCAGATGTCTGAACATATTGCTGTACAAACCCAATATGAGTTTCAGATTTTTAACAATATGGTACTGGGTTCTTTGGAGAATTATTTTTAAATGAATAGTTTCTGTTTAGGGTATTATGTAACCGATATAAATTACTTATACTCAGTGCTGAAATGCTAAAGAAATCTGTGGCTATATTATGAGTCTAGAAGCATGTAATTAGTGTTACTTACACCAAATATAGCTGTATATTCATGCTGGTTGGGTAGTGTAAGAGTAGGAGAAGCAATGTAAAGAAGGAAGCAAAAGGGGAAGAAAGTTAATGAGCAATAGCAATAAAGAAGAATGAGAAAAGCGGAAAAGAGGTCAAAAAAGAGAAAAAGCACAGCAAATGAAATATAATTTTGTATAATGTTTTATACATGTCTATACATACATACAAACCTGTATTAACAAATTCCTAAGTATCTAGCATTTGAAATAAGACTTTAGGAATTCACAGCTTTTTATGGGTACATTTTGGTCCAACAGTTTGAAATGATTGCAGAAGCTGATCCACTCAACACATCTTTCATTTGAAATGTTTATTTGTTGGCTGAGATATAATTGACTAGAAATGTTAGGCTAATGCTTGGCATGTTAACCTAGCTTGGGTTTTTTTTCATGTCCACGTGGACTCTGTTGCTTTTATTTTACCAAAAATAGGGAAGTGTTCATTGCATCTGTTCTTTGTGAACCATACATATCCTAGTTAATCCAACATCAATGGAGGGACAACCACAGGCAGAGCACCTGCATGTCCAGAAAGAACATACTAAAGATATTAAGAGTTCTACCTGGAGAAATTGGTAGACTGGATTGTGTTGTCTCACTTGGAAGACCAAAAAAAAACCCCAAAGTATGCCAGGCTGGAGGTAGAGATATCAGTGATGGACTGAAGTGACACTAGGAAAGTCAAAGCTACTGGCTTGTCACCCACAACTTCAAACACAGTTTTACTACAAAATGCAGGTGCAGGAGTTCACGGGGATTTTGACCATATGCTTTAGAAAATGCTTAGGCAGGGTATGTTCTGACATTCCTTTTAGGGACTCCCTTATAATGAAAGGGGGCGAAGCCCCTAGGGGAAAAGCCTAGAATACAACAAGATAAAACTTTTATGAAGATACAGGGAGTTTATAAGAGAATGCAGTAATGAGGAGTCACCGGATATAAATTATAGATAACTAAAGGACAAACTAAGGGAACAGAGACACGAATAGGAGAAATAAATGTTCTAGGATCATAGGAAGAGGACAATTAATTTTTAAGAGCAAAAAATATTTCCTCATCATGGTATCACCCAATGCCATGTGCATCCTAGAGCAGATCTCCAGTTCCTCCAATTTCCATACACAGCTTTCTCAGTCTGCCTCTAGAGAATCCAACTCCTATCTCCTTCCTTGCATCAAGGGTACTTCCTGTATAGAAAACATTGTATGTGGTGGTGTCATTTGTTATGGGAATAAATGCTAGAAGAAATAAACCCTACAGAGACACAGAAGCATGCAAAATCTTAAATCCTGACCAAGTAGGATAGGTTGCTTGATTTTTTTAAACTCTTACAGATTAGATGCACATTAATGTGCTGCCACTTTTTGCTTTTCAGATATAAATTCTGACACTGTAATGTTTTGTTTCTTTATAATTTATAGAGCAGGCTCCACTATTTCACTTCTTCAGTCTGCCTGGTATTATGAGAAAAACTTCTGAGCTGCAATGCCATTAATCATGTTTAACCATGATTTAAAGGCCTTATGGAATGAAAAGTCTATTGCATCCCTGGCAAATTATTTTAAATACATAATTATACTGATTAAAGTTTTAAAAAAACAGGATAGCCTTACTGCTACTACTAAGAATTCATCTTGGTTCAACTGCCTTTTTTAATGCCTTTGCCTACTAGGGTTAAAAGGGTTTCTTAACAGGAATCTTCTATATAGGTCATTTCCTGGACCACTCCATCTATTCTCTTCAATAAATAGCTAGCGTCCTATGAAAAGCAAAACTTCTTTTTGTGAAAAATATCTGTGATAGATTTTGTTAAATGGAATATATTAAAGGAGGTGTGATATGCTTTGGTAACAGCATAAGTTTTAGAGGGAACTGTGTTTGTCTTCTAAAGCAATCTTAAACCTTGAAGGCCTTTCAACACAGTAGGCACCTATCCAAGAAATTTCCCATTAGTAAGAACATGTTGAGCATTATTTGTCTGAGAATTTGTTGGCAGCTTTAAAAGCAGATTATCGTTCACACCAGATAGTGATGTGTTTCTTGACAAAAGAAGTCCTTTTTTCTTTCTTCTTTTTTGATGGACTGAGTGTAGTAGCATCTGTTACATACTCAGCACCATAGAAAAACATTCTTGCTAATCTGGATTTTTTTTTTTGGTTTGTATTTTTTTTTTATTTTATTTTCCCCAGGAACTACACATTGTAGCAATCAAACAATATTTACTTCTAATTAGTGGTCATACCCTCTGTATGTGCTTTAGATGAGCGTAAATACCATATTAAACATAAGTATTTGATGTATATTAACGTATATATTACTGGCTCCTTGCTGATGTTACTGCCAGGTTATTTGTGCAGGAAGTAAAGGTGAATTGGAAGTGTGTCACTTTTAATGATTTACATTGCCTGTCAAACAGAGAGAACAGCCACCAGCATCTCAGCTTGCAGAAAGTAAATAAATGTACGCCCTCCCTACCATTTCCATCAGTGTACTGGCATCCAGGAATATATTACCAGCAAGCTCCACTGGCACAGTGCAGGAACTGACTGCAAAAGGGAAAATAAATAATATGCACGGGAACAGGTACTGAATTAATTAATTCAATATGCAACTATAAAAGGAAGCGTGAAACCTAGTTCTCCAGCACCATTCACATACACCTTGGACAAAATAAACACAAATGTGAGAGGCCACTTTCCTGACTTCATCTTGGTGTTAATTTTTGAAGCAGATTTAGCATGCAATATTTGTATATGGAAGCAATTAGAAGGGCAGAAATAAAATAAAAGAGTAGTTAGTAACAATAAAAAAGGGTTATTTAACGTGCAAATATATCAAATACCTCTTATAAATTTCATAATTTAAAAAGTCTTTAACTGTCAAGTCCACTCGCAACAAAAAAAAAATAGTTATCCTGGTGTCACGTTAGGAAGAGAAAAATGATAAAGGAAGTTTAGATATGGGATTCCCTTGTACATCATCACTAGCTGATGCCAATGGAGAACCATCCTTATTCACTTTAATTTTCATTTATATGACTCAAACGTGACTCACACCTCTGAGAGTCAGAATACATTTGGTGGTAAATATTTGATAACATCAACATACATCCTCTTTCCTTTCACTGGAATTTGTAAGAGAACAAATTCTAACCTGCATCATTAAAACTATATCCAGCAGTGTTGCAATATATATTTTGTATACACAGGGCTAGAAGTTAAAGACCTGCACAAGAAATAGCCTTGAATTCTAGGCTGAACTTGCAGCTTTTAAGCACACATTTCTCACATCCCAGACTTTCTTAGTATCCAGTGTTTGAAATATTCTGAGTGAAAGCAACCCTCCACCCCCGTTGTGGGTTTTTTTGTTGTTTTGTATTGTTTTGTTTTTGTTTTTTCCAAGTTGAAGCTGAGCCTTTCTACTCTAAGAATACTCAAAGCAAGTTTGTTTCTCATGCGGTTTTGATTTCTGGTCTTGCTGCAGTGCAAAGTATTTTTGCCTTTTAGAGTTAGGATGGAGGAGGGAGAAGAAAAAACCCACAGTCTACCCCATACAAATATCACAAAGCACAAGAACCCTTGGCCTGAAACATTAGTTTAGTGAGGAGGATTAGAGATGATACTGTTTGCATTCCTATTAAGCCAGATAAATTTGTAAGCCTTGCTGGACGGTCTCCTGCCTTTCAACAAAGGGGAAAAACATCACTTAGTCTTGCCTCACCATTAGGGCAGCTCTCAGGCTATAAGTTCTCTAGGTTCAAGCCCCATGAGGTTAGGGATATCCAGAACAAGAATCTTTGCTTCATGAATGTCAGAATCCAAGGTTATTGTGTAAAAAGCATCAAGCATTTCCTCCTCTTGCATTCTCAGAATTTGAACTCAAGCAAGAAAGAGGCTTGGAAAGGGAAGCTCTGAGAGATACTTGCTGAGGCACCCCTTTATGACTACTGTAATATGCTACATGGCTTTAGCCTGTCTCCCTTCTGGTGACACTAAATAGTTTTCCAGAGGTTGTTTTGGTGGTGGTGTGGGTTTTTTGTTTTGTTTTGTTTTTCCCCAGTTGTTTTGTTAAATTAACAGAAATAGATACCTACCTATCTTTGTCATCTGAAAGCCTCTCTCCATTACCTCATGATGAGTTTATTTTCCTAATTTAGGTTCACGGTCTACTGGGCAATTCAATCATCTTAATCTTTGATCAGCTGTAAGAACGAGTGCTGTTAAATTGGCAATTAAACCAATTTAAATTTGGTTTCCTTTGTCCAAATGATCAGGGAAGCCAATAAGCTGAATTAGACATACCTAGCTTTGGCCAAATGTCAATATGCACCTATCAGCTTCTAAATGGTATTTATTTGTTCAGTTTTTCTTTCTTTCAAAGCTTGTTCCCTGAACTTTCTCGCTGTTAAGTCAGATCAGTAACCAGATAGTCGTGTGGATGGCATTTTTGATTTCTAAAGCTAATGGACTGTTTATTTACATATTTTAATTCACAAATTTTACTTTTTTCCACATTCTGAAGAGATGTTCATTTAGCACCCTTGCTTGAAGAAATCAAGCCCAGTGAATTTTTAGGTTCTATGCTCCCAGTGCCTTCCACTCTCAATCACTTTCCCACCTACAACTGTGTTCTCAATATTGCCGTCCTTAACTGAATCCTGAAGTAAGGCAATTGACTACACTGAGGTTTTTTAATAAGCATGCTTGCTTGCTTTGGTTAAAAAGTACAACACAGGTGTTTGTCAGTCATGGCTATTTTATGATCTTAATTGCCTCAGTAGTCAGTTGAGATTAAAAAGTTAATAGCTAAAACAATTATTGAAGATACAGTAACAAAAAACCTGGAGAATTTGCCAAAGAATAGTTTTCTCTCATTTCACGAGTTTTAATTTGAGGCTTCAGTGCCAAAACATATTAGAGGCACCGAGCCACATGCTTTATTTTCTTATCATTAGGTTTACTCTGAATATTCATAGTTCTCAAAGAGCCGAGATTACTCCACACCATGCCATCTTGCATCATTGATCTCTCTCTGATGTAAATGAAAACAGAAATTCTCAGAATGTGATTCTCTGGCATTTAAATTAAATATGAAATCAAAATTAATGTTGAAGACTATAGTTTTACCAGGCAAAGGTTGGGCTTTTTCTTCTAAAAATGAAATTTCTGTGTAGGTTAAGGAATATACCTTGAATAAGTTTATTTTAAAGAGTGAAACAGCTTTATCTGGGACAGGTATATTTTGTATAGGCTGAGCTCCAAACCAGAAAACCATGAAATCGCAATGCAGAGGGCAGACTGAAAGATCAAAACAAAAATTAACAATATTTACATTTTGTTAGTGCCCTGAAAACAGCCCCTCATGGAACTATGATACAATTAGCTGTCTACGAATAAAAATAATAACTACTAAAGCAACATTACAAAAATGAGGTTCAATGGGAAAGAACATAGTGTAAATCTATCCTCACTGAAATAGTAGGTTTTGTATATATTTTAAAATATAGTCAGCATGCAGCTGTCTGACTTTTTTACAATATTCAGTATTTTTGCAGGAAACTCTGCACTCCTTTCCTCAATCATTGTAACAAATTTAGGAAGGCTGAGAAGCTGCTTGACCCCCTGACTAATGTCTTTGTCTGTGCTGAATTCTCCAGAAGCATCTACTACTGCAATTCATAAGCGTCCCGGTAAATGAAAGAAATGAGAGTTGTGGAAAGTTACACAGACAGTGTGAGAGATCAGTGAAGATTACAATTAAAATTGGTAGGTGTTAAGAAAGCATGAGTTTATACCAGGAATAAAGGTCTATACCTGTTCTCATTTGGCTCGCCTTCTAAAAGCCCTAGACAGATAAAGGCCACACAGCCTTTATGGTGATACTTCTACCAACAGTAACATATAAGGAAATAGGAGATACTATATTAAATAGCACAGTCTATATGGTACTTGTGCACGAGCTATGAGGGAAAGAAAAAAAAAAAAGCTCTGAGGGAGAAGGTTCCTTCTCTATGCAAATTGAGGTGAGAAGCAATAAACATAACAAGAACACATAACTGTAGCATTTAAAAGATTGTACTTTTAGTACACTGGTTACTAAACTGGAACCTTAAACCTCCACCTTGGGCACCTAGACCTTAGGCACACGAGAATAAGTGTTCTCCAACTGGGTTTAAAATAGCCAGTAAGAAATACGTACGAAAATTGCACACAAGAACCTATGCCTTCTTTGGTGAATATGCTCTATTCAACTGCAGAAAGATGTCTTTGTCTTCAAAGGTCCACACTTTTCAAAAGGAGCACCTAGGTCTCTGAAAGAGGTATTATCTGGTTTCTTCTCTTGAAACCCCAGCCAGAGAAAACAGTGATCTCAACCAGGCAATAGGACTTCCTTTAGGAAGGAGGAGGCACAAATTCAAGCCCTTTTCAGGCAAGAAGAATGGTGCCCACCTGTTGTAGGTAAGTTTTTTAGTACATGAGGAGAGATACCCTCTTTTCCTCCTGCTGAAACTTTACCATTGTTCAGAGAAAAAAATGGAGCGCTACATTCATCTGAACACACACAGCCAAAAACTCAGAAAGAAAATGGCAAAAAACTGTCTAACACATTGAACGGAGGAAGATTTTTCTAAGAAAAATTTAGGATTTTTTAGTAGTATTTTTAAATCGTAATTTGAAAAAGTTTCTAGAAAATAAATCACTTAAAGTGTATTTTTTTCCTCCGAAGAAAAAGCTGTTTAGAGGTGTGCTGCTTCAAACCATTCCTCAAAAGCACTTTCTGTGCTATAGCTAAATAGAGTCTCATCGATGAAGAAATCAGAGGAAAACAAAACCTTGAGTTTGGGAACAGGGAAGGAAAGACTCTTTAGGAGAAGCATCTATGTTGATAAATAGGTAGAAAGATCCCAAAATTAACAGATAGTTACGACAAAGAACAAATTATACAGCCAGAAACAATTAAAAATATTTCAGAAAGCATTTAATTACTTGTTAATGTATTAATCAATTAACATTAGGCAACAGATAAGTCAGACTGTTGATAAACTAGAAAAATAAATCAAAATGACTCAGGATTTTTAACACATGGACTCCTACTCTTGACTTCTAAAACCCAAAGACTGAGTAACTTTAATTTATTCAAGTTTTCATGACAGAGCAAGTTCTCTTGTCTCTGGAAAAAGTATCACCTGTTTACTAACGAGAACAATAAATGGTAAGTGCACGGGACCAAATCCCCTGCAGCATAAATAAAGTCATTAGAGCAAGCTTCTACTTGAGGGGAAAAAAAATAAATCAGATAGATACTTGGACAGTAATACTGCTGAAAAATTTATAATTGAATGAGAGTGAAGGTGGACTGACTACAGCAGGCAGCAACAATTTGTTTTAGTTGGTGGTTTAGAGCCTATTGAGAAAATTTGGAAATTGAATTAACAGATGAAAGCCTTTGGAAGACCAGTCTTGTAAACACTTTAAAAGAAAAATGAGCTTTATTGCCAATAAAGTCAGTGAGTTTAAAAGAAATGCTACATACCCCTCCTCCCAATGGTAGAAAAATTACTTATATTTAGCCTATATTAGTGTTTTAAAAAGTACTGATTTTATATGTTTCTTTTCCCTATTGGAGGTCATAACTTTATCTAATCATGCTACATACTAAGCTCAATAATAACATCATAAGGAGAATTATTTTTAAATGGTCATCTATTCCCCATCATGTCAGGATATGGAAATAATCAAACTTGAACTAAAAAAAGGAACAGGCAGGTGAGGAGACCAAGAAATTCCAGCAACATTTCTCTTCATTAGGATTCCATGGGAACTACAGTTAGCTTGTACAATAAATTACTGGATTACTGGATGATGAAGTTGCATATTTCTGCATTAAAACCCTAAACTTCAGCAAACAAATACAAGAAGTGTGCAGTGGGTGTATCAGTAGCAACACAACGTGATGAACAGTCACGCTCTCAGCGCTGGGAGAGCATCTCAAAGGGCAAACATCCATGGGATTCAAGCGTATTCCCTTTGGGTAGTGCCTTCACATCTTTGGCAAGCAGGATCAGCAAACCTCAGATAAACTACTATCCAAGTAGAAAAACCTAAATAACTTTATCATGCCAATTCCATGGTTTGTTATCTCACAGATTCTGCAGTGCATATTTTCACTGGAGGCAGGAGCTCATGCATAAAGGCTCACCCCCATTTTTTGGCAGTACAAAGGAGCTGTCATTCCCACACATGCACACACCATGGTTAAAGCCTTTGGCACGTCCTTTGGTCTGAGCAAAAGCCAAGCTCGCTGCTACATGCTGCAACCCAGAATTCCCCATCCCTTATTGTCTGTTATATGAAGACTCAAAAACGCTAAGTTTCCTACATCCATATTAGACCAGAATTTTATTCTGGTCTTTTATGATCCCAAAGGTTTTCAAAATAACATTAAAGGTACCACACAGACTTGGGTGTAGCAAGGTACTTTCAATAAATTCTCCAGACCTGCTTTCAAGGAATGGGTACCTTTTCTGGTGAGCCTAAAGAAAACAATTTGTGAAAAGAATCAAGGATGTTATTGAGATTAAGTTCAATTAGTTATCTTGACCCTGCACCAAACGTTTTACAGTGAAGGTGAGTTTTATGTACTGTTCTTGAATTTAACCAAGTTACGGTTTGCCAGATTGATTTGAACTCTGTAACAACTGTACCCTGAACGACCTAGAACCCATGAGCTGTTGTATTTATAAAGGAGAATCAAGCATGGCCACTTTGTGAAACGTAATTCCTTCATATCTTCTGTTCTTTCTAGGATGGAGTAAACTGTTTTCAGCATTATTTCAACATTCTGTGTCAGTACAGTAAGAGATTTGGTCTTTACTATATTAACTTACATTGGCACACTGCTTATATGGCAACAATTTCCAAGTAACACTTGCAGTGCCCAGTTATTTGACATTCAGGAACACTTTAAGGATGCAATGTTTGCATTTAGCAACCCTTAATAAAATAGTTAATGCAAAATTTGTCTTTTATGAATTTGTTTAGTTGCTTTTTGAATTTTCAGCATTGACAGTAGTCAAGACAAGCTGTAGCATGCAGTCCATAGGTCAAAGCATTAAAGGAAGTACAGGTATAACTGCTCCTGCAGCCAGCTGGGGAAAACAGAGCACAGTTGGATGACTACATAGCCTCCTCCTCCCCTTTTAGGTAATTTAAGGGATATTTAGACATGCAGAAGTCACTTTGAAATCTCCAGAATATAAAAATAATGTCTGCTCCATCTCCTGTTAGCTGTGGTTTTAGCCCATTTAACAATATATAAATGTTTGTAGTTTAAACTGATAAAGAAGACACTGTTTTTGCCTACACTCTACTGAACCAGAGTTTTACAGTTCATCTTTGTGGATTCCCTGGTACCAAAATGCTTTGAATGTTTCACACAGTTTTGTACACCAAGTACTTTAGTAAATCAAATTTAACGTAAGTGGTGTTTATTTTTCGTAGCTTTCTGCCCCAGTAGTTTCTTCTAAATAGAATTTTCCCTTCCCAATGTGCTTTCTCTCAGGAGAGTTATTGGTCATGCATATTAAAGGATAACAAATTCTTACTTTTCCTATTTTGTGCAATCACCTGATAGCACCACTCCCAGCAGAAATCAAGCCTCGGGCTAAAGATGTACTATTGAACCAGTAAAAACTAAACAGTATTTGATTTTCACTTGCTAGAAAACAGTGCTATTTCTTCTGAGAGATTTTTAATCTAATGAATAAAAGTAATTTTATCAGTCAGTAGCCACACATACAATTTACAGAATGATACCCCCAACAGCAACTTCAGTAAAGCTTTCTGCTTTCCAGAAAGCAGACACTACACTGACATCAAAACAGCAGCTTAAAAACTAGAGGCCAAAAGGATTATTGTGTAATATTCCATCAAGCTAAACACTGATATGATTTTTCTTCATCGGGATTGTGTCATTTTGATGTACTTTCCAGTAGTTTCCATTGTAAGAGTAATTATTAGAATTCATAGAATCAGACGGGTTTGAGTTGGAAGGGACCTTAAAGATCATTGAGTTCCAACACCCTGCCACGGGCAGGGACACCTCCCACCAGAGCAGGTTGCTCCAACCCCCATCCAGCCTGGCCTTGAACCCCTCCAGGGATGAGGCATCCACTTCCCTGGGCAACCTGTTCCAGTGCCTCACCACCCTCCCTGTAAAGAATTTCTTTCTGGTGTCTAATCTAAATCTCCCCTCTTCCAATTTAAAACTGTTGCCCCTTGTCCTGTCACTACACTTCCTCATAAACAGTCCCTCCCCATCTCTCCTGTAGGCTCCCTTCAGATATTGAAAGGCTCCCCAGAGCCTTCTCTTCTCCAGGCTGAACAACCCCAGCTCTCTCAGCCTGTCCTCACAGGAGAGGTGCTCCAACCCTCTGATCATCCTCCTGGCCCTCTGCTGGACCCGTTCCAACAGATCCATGTCCTTCCTGTGTTGAGGACTCCAAAGCTGGACACAGAATGACACGTGGGGTCTCATGAGTGCAGAGCAGAGCACATCCCGACAAGGTTGGCTCTCTGGGCTGCCAACATGCACTGCTGGCTCATGTTGAGCTTCTCATCCACAATCACTCCTGTGTCCTTCTCAGGGCTGCTTTCCAGCCATTCTCCACCCAACCTGTANNCATGAACAGTTCTTCCCCAGCTCTTCTGTAGATCCCTTCAGATATTGAAAAGCTGTAATAAGGTCTCCCCTTCTCTTCTCCGGGCTGAACAGCCCAGGTCTCTCAGCCTGTCTTCATAGGACAGGTGCTCCAGCCCTCTCATAATCCTCACGGCCCTCTGCTGTACCTTGTCCCGGTCCATGTCCTTCCTGTGTTGAGGACTCCAAAGCTGGACTCCAGGTGGGGTCTCACAAGTGCAGAGTAGAGGGGCAGAATCGCCTCCCAAGACCTGCTGGCCACACTTCTCTTGATGCAGCCCAGGACACAGTTGGCTCTCTGGGCTGCCAGCACACACTGCTGACTCATGTTGAACTTCTCATCCACAAACACTGCCAAGTCCTTCTCCTCAGGACTGCTTTCCAGCCATTCTCCACCCAACCTGTATTTGTGCCTGGGATTTCCACATCCCAAGTGCAGGACCCTGTACTTTGCTTGGTTGAACTTCATACAATTTGCATGAGCCCACCTCTCCAGCCTGTCCAGGTCCCTCTGGATGGCACCCCTTCTCTCCAGTGTGTCAACTGCACCACCGAGCTTGGAGTCATCAGCAAACTTGGTGAGAGTGCACTCTCTACCTCACTGCCCATGCCACTGACAAAGATGTTAAACAGTACTGGTCCCAGTACCGACCCCACATTACTGGCTGCCACTTGGACACTGAGACATTGACTGCAATCCACTGAGTGGTCCATCAATAGAATCCATGACTTTCCAGTTTTGAAATTTGTATTCCCTTAACATCAGACCTGTCCTTGAGGCTCCTGAGGCAATCACCCCACTCTTCCTTCACATATAGTTTAAAGACCTGTCTCTGGCCCACCATCTCTTGGGCCAGAACAGTCTTCTCCTTTTTTCTTCATCAGGACTGGTGTAATTTTGCAGTATTTTCCAGTACTTTCCATTTTAACAGTAATTAATAGAATTAAACCCCAGGAGTGAGGGCTAGGGAGTAGGAGTTTGTGGAGGTGGCACAACTTTAACTTCAGAAAACAAACTGAAACATTTCTAGTGAAAGATTTTGGCAACAAAGATTAAGAAACCAGATTTGATTTTGACAATATATTGACCCCACTTTTCAACTAAAATTTGACTTTACATCTACTTCAAAATATAGGCACAGGGGAAAGACATCATTGTTTTTCCACAGCAGAAAAAAACCTCCCAACAACAAAATTTGCAAAGTTACTCCTGTTAGGAACAAGAATATCTCATTAATAGGTGGGAAGAGGTGTAAAAATTGCTTGCTAGAATTTCTGCTACAGGTATTTTGCTTTGCCTTTGTGATTATAGAGGTTTACATTTATGAACCTGTGTTTATAGAAGTTTCACAGAAATAAATTCTCGTTGGCAGCCTAATTGCACTCACTTGCAGCTTTTTACGGGGGCAACAACTAGCTGGAAAAAGATTTCTAGGGTCCAGAGAGTATATCTGAACACCAATCCCCCTGCTCAATACCTTATTCCCTAGGAACCACTACTATTTTAAAAACAGTAAGAAAAGAATCTTCAGGTTTCTTTTGTGACTTCATTGCCATATATTCCCCTCTTTTCCAATCGAGTTCAGCACTGACTCTGCTGTTGGTATCACCTGTTTTCTGATAGAGGACTATTATGGGGGGAGGGAGGATAATCAGACAACCCCCAAACAAAAAGCCCCAACAAACATCCTCTTTATTCAAATATTCATTGACATGAAAAAACAAACACAATCAAAAGAGAATTTTCAGGTTAAGTGTGACCTTTGAAACTAAATCTATAGCTTCAGTGAAGCCTCTCTGGTATGCTATCTTTCATGCTTATGAAGTCTATGTCTGTGTACTATGCATATTTGCTGAGATGTTAATAATGAGAATCAGTGACAAAAACACTAAGGAAGTCACTGTTTTGTAAAATTTCACTTTCATGCTTCCTTAACACTTTCTGCTCCCTGCTGAGCTTCGTCTATATGCTCGTTCCCCACCCGCCCCCTATTTCTTCATCAAATATAACTTGTGAACAAGCAAGTATTTTCAGTTATATTATTACCATTCCTACTTATATACTTCAAAATTCAGTGTTATCAGTATTTGGTGCAATAATAAAAAAAAAATTCATTTTTTGCAGTCCTTGAGTGTTGGAAAATACTTAGTGCTTTACCCTCTGCTTCATCATCTCTTTGGTTTTTTCCGCTCAGCCATTTTTCTGGAGACTTAAGGGCAAAAGTGTTGCCAATAATGGGAAACCAAACAAATTAAAAAACAAACAACCAAAATGCAAACCAGGACCACAGTTAAAATTTCTCTAGGGTTTCACAAAAAAAGTGAAGTTTCAGTTATTGGCAGGTGACCAATTATCCTGTAAAACAAGGAGTAGAACAGATTTGATCTTTTCTCTCCTTTGAGAAATCTGTGTAGAAAATAGTCACCTCTATGTTTAAGGCTTTTTTTTTTTAACCATTCTATAGAATTTAAATAGATATTCTGCCACTTAGAATTACAGAGAATGATTAAGAGGCTTGGTGAGCCTTTAATAGAGTCTCAAATTGTTAGATTATAAATTTGCTGACTTTAATATGTTTCTACAGAACACATTTGATTTCATTAGTCTTGCATCAAAGCCTACCTCCCATTCCAATAGTCACAAATCAGGCTAAGCACTATGAAGATAAGACATTCCTCAGAGGCAGAGACACTGCCGAAAAAGCAAATAGGTATATGCAATCAGTATTACATCTTTCTAACCAGTTGTGTGCATGACGTTGAAGATAACTGGTATCTTAAGAACATTCTGTAGGTCTCATCCTGAGAAACTCCATGATTTTCATGAAAAGTATTGCTAAATTGAAATTACACAGATGTATAATGAAACTGGGCAACCTAAACCATTAATTGTCTTAACAATACTTAAGTTTACATTACCTCAGATGAGATTTTAGCCTGCCAGAGTATTGAAGACTTCATGTGTGTTAAAGTAAAGCTTACCCAGTAAGCCAGTGAATTTTACAAGCACTTGCATCATGTACTCTCAGCATGAAATTCCTTTTAACAAGCAGGCAGACATATGTATACCAGTTTAAACCAACAGAAGAATACACTTCCTGGGAAAGTTCCATGGGAAAGTTCAGCTGCTGACAGCCAAGGTGACAGAGATAAGGTCTAACTCAAATTGACACCTTAAATACCTCAAATTGAGGCATTTCCTACTTCTTTCCCTTCACCACAAGCTCTTTCTAACTGGAGGCTGGAAACACAAGCAACCTGCAGCAACCAAACAGCACCTTGATGGTAGGTTTCTGTCAAGTTGCAACTGCATTTGGTGGATACAGGAAGAAATACAAGATGTGCTATTAATTTATGGAAGGAGATAAAGACAAATGTGAGCCCCAGCCAGCTAATATTTGTTGATATTCACACTATGCTAGGCACAGTGTTATTGACCCTTCAGGGCATTGGGACTGTTGTCAAGTCTGAAGGAAATGAGTAGAATGCTATTTTCACACTGGGGACACAGACTGATATCTCTTCATAGCCCTAAACAGTTTAAATAGGCAAAATACCCAGAAGGAATTTTGTGATATTCTGTATGTGAAAGCTATATTTATGACATATAAGAGTAATTTTCTGCTATAATCCCCACATATGCTCCTCACACGCATCTTCCTGCATTTTGCATCCTTATTTCATTAAAAAGCCTTCTGTTGAAGTCTTACCTGGAAGTTTCTACAATTCAAAGGAACATGATATTTCTCCTCTCTCCCCCCCTTTTTTGCTTTTGATGTCATCCAGAGATCCCAGACTCCTGGGATGAAATAATTATTGAATCAGAAGATGCTCGGTACAGCATCATCCTCAAGATACTGTTCTGACAGTATCTTCTTAGCACATTACTAATTGTGTATATACATTAGCTTCTTGAAGACATTCTGACATGCCAAAACCCTCTTTCCCCATCTCCTGCTATGGTTGGCATAATTGAAGTCATCCTGGTGGTCCCAATTTCAACTGTCTTGAGTTTTTTTTATTGTTATTTTATTTTACAATGCCAGACACAGAGCAAGACAAACTAAACAGGCTGCTTGCGTCTGGAAGGATGTAAGATAATGAAAGCTTGAAGGAAGTCTTTGCCAAGAAGAAGTCTTTCTTCTTTACAATTTTCCCCTCTTTGAAAGAATTTGTAATACTTGGATGATGGATGAACTATGGCCTATAGTATAGACAGGAGATAGCATGGAAACTTTGTCTAGTAAAACTGCTAACTTCAGAAACTGCCTTGTCAACCAGAGGGTGAAGGCAATGACCATGACTGACTCCTATGAGCACCTCAGTGTTCCTGCAATCATTATCACGAAAATATATTTGAACCTAGTACCAAGGCTACGAGTGCACTGATAGAGACTCAACTACTCCAGTCTCACACAGGACCTACACCCACAGGTACTCATTTCCCCCCAAAGAGTGGAAAGTCATGATAGATGACTGATCAGTTACACATCCCACAGTTCCTAGAAGGTACCAAGGAAGAAAAAAAAAAAAAAACACCAACAACAAATAAACAAATTCTTATGCCACAATTTGTACTCAAGAGTACAATTTTCCAGAAAGTTGGGGTTTAGGAAGAGGAAGAAACAACTCTGTGTCCTTAAGGCTCTAAAATGTGTTTGAACTGCAGTGGCCTCTAGAGTATGACTCAAATCATACTAACTTTGGAGCATACAACATATAAAGAGACGGTTCTGTGACACAGAGTTTGCAACTGCAGGATAAGAGAAATGAACATATTCAGCAAAGCTAAGTTAGAAGAAAGGTGTCAAGGAAAGCAGAAAGGTGGTTACAAACAGGGCAATAAGCAATTTTCACAGCATATGCCTGCTTTTCTGCTGGTACATAACATAATT
Organism: Scolopax mira; assembly: GCA_004320125.1. Lineage (NCBI taxonomy): Eukaryota > Metazoa > Chordata > Aves > Charadriiformes > Scolopacidae > Scolopax > Scolopax mira. The sequence goes on along the minus strand of BJBW01000321.1, from coordinate 62,661 downwards.
ACATCAAAGGTACTTTTAAAGTGGAACAGAAGAGAAAGGGTCCTTTGAAGCTCTCCTCCTAAGCCTTCTTTTAGTCCTACTGCAGCCTTCCTTTGCCTTCTTTTCTCTTCAAAGGGGTTTTCCTCAAGGGGTTTGGCTAAACAATGCAAATGTTTGGTGCGGTTTATTCTGACTGCTAGAGTTTTAGCTTTCAGGTAACTGCAAATAAGAGTCTAGTAGGATTCTGGAGAGCTTCTAAACCTCTAACTGCAACCTCAAGTATCCAAGTCCTTTAAATTTCTGATACAGGCCAGGATGCTGTTGGCCTTGTTGGCCATCTGGGCACACTGCTGGCTCATATTCAGTGAGCTGTCAACTAACAACCCCAGGGTTTAGTTTTCCAGTTTTCCCAGGCAGCTTCCCATCTACTCTTCCCCAAGCCTGTAGCACTGCATGGGGTTGTTGCACTTGGCCTTGTTAAATTTGGAGTGCAACATAATAGATTGATATAGACTAAAGCTTCAGGTAAGTGGGTGACAATTTTTTTTTCCTTTGTAGCCATGTTTTCCAAAGAGACCCATTAGAACCAAAAAAAAAAGAAAAATCTTGAAATTTGCCAGTACAGAAATTAGTAAGAAGAATCATGGGTGAGGGTCCTGACAGTGTAAAGACTGACAGAGGAGGCAAGTCTGAAATCACTTTCTGCAGCTGAGACTACTTACTCAGCTTTTGGTTTTGTTGGGGTTTTTTTTGTTGTTGTTTGTGTGTTGTTTTTTTTTTTTGTTTGTTTTTTAAAGTTAACCAGAGTCTGAAATATGCCTAACTCCTCCTCCACTACCCTCCAACATGTAGTTTTTATGCCCATGGGCTAAAAATAACATGCCTCTTCTATTCTGCTCTGTGTTCTTCTAAGCAACAAGTTCAACCAGCCACCGTGAAAGGAAGTCAGTCTACAATATGGATATCTTTCTGTTTTCAGTTTAGTTTAACCATTTTTACAGTTGTGGTTTAACCCCAGTAGACAGCTAAACCCCACACAGCTGATTGCTCAGTCCTTCTGCCCCCAGTGGGATAGGGGAGAGAACCAGCGTAAAAGTGAGAAAATGTGTGGGTTGAGATAAAGACAGTGTAATAGGTAAAACAGAAGCTGCGCAAAAATAAAAAGGCAAAGCAAAACATTCACTACTTCCCACTGGCAGGCAGGCATTTAGCCATTCTGAGGAAAGGAGTGCTCCATCATGCATATCCATCACTTGGGAAGATAAACACCATCATTACATCAAATGAGCTACCTTAGCTTTTTCACACACTAAATAGTTCATTTTATTAGTTAGATAACTTAAACTGCACAGGCCATAGAAGATGCAACATAAAGCCAATATCCTGAATTGCAGGTAAAGACCCAGATCAGCAGAACCCTGCTCCTCAGGTTTGTCAGTTTAGTTTGAGTCTGGCAATGACTTTTTATGCAGCTACCACAATAAAGGTCAGCATGTCCTGCCACTTTCAGGGAGCACCTCATCATCACGGCTTAAACAGCTTAACACAAAGGGTTTCAACCATGGTGTGTCTACTCAGCTGTGCTCTGTTCACCTTCTCATCCACAGCCTCCGAGTCTTTTTAAAAGCCCCACTAGTCTGAAGAAAGTTTTAGATTACTATGAAGGGCTACTCTGAGACAGCAGCTTGTCCAAGCAGCAGCGTTTGAAACTGAACAGCCATAGACACTTAAGTGAACTTGCTACTTCTGATTTGGTGAATTCATTCTTTCGTTAAAATAATCATCCAGCATGAGCAAATAAGAAAACCAACCAAACCAAATCCCACATCCAATGAAATCTTTCACACCCAACATACCTTAGCTTCTCTGTCCTGCACATCCGAAGGATGCTGGATCTCTCTTTCTCTGGAGATATTCAAAACCTGCCTGGATGCATTCCTGTCCAGCGTGCTCCAGGTGAACCTGTTTTGGCAGGGCGGTTGAACTCGATGTTCTCCGAAGGTCCCTTCCAACCCCTACAATTCAGTGATTCTGTAACTACACCAGCATGACTTCAGGCCAGCACGACAGAGGGGCTATTAATGTAATCAGAAACTGTACAACAGCTTTAGAGAGGTCTTCATTCCCAGAAGGCACACTTATCCACAGCTGTTCAAAGCTCCCTACGCCATACACTGCAGAGCCATGGACAAGCTCATCCAGCTCAGGCAGGCTGGCAGAAGAGGAAGGTTAACATTCACAGCACTTCTGCGCTGCCTGGCTTGCATCAGCAGATATTTGCATTTATCACGGTTAAACTATAGCAATAGTACCTGATCTTTGCAAAAGACAGCCTATATATCTTCAAATCTGCAGATGGTAGCCACAACCAGAAGCATCAGAATGTGCCCAGTAAGAGATGTATGTCCATAATTCCATCAGCAGGAGAAGCTGTACTCCGGTTTGAGGAATATCTGGGACGACCAGCACCTGAAGTAACCACAGAGGGCATTAGGGCACAGCCAGCATAGTGCATTTAATAGCTCCCCTCTCACAGAGGGATAGGAAACTACAAACACTACCTTCCTTAAGGTACTCAGCACTCTAGATGGCCTTAACTCCTGGCACTTTTTCCACCTCTTGCTCTTTAGAAGTAAACAGAATCACTCCAGAAACCTCCTTTCTCCTGAACAGAAGGCCAAAATCTGAATTAGACATCTGGCAACCATTCCTCCTGCTTCTCTATGACCTTCCTAGGTCAAGCCCCTTCCCAACAGAAACTCCCCTTTCATGACTCCTCCACAACTGCTCTTCACCTGGCACAAGAACCTCTCCTTTTACAGCAGCTGCTTCCAGGGGGCTCTTTATCACAGCAGGAGATCGTTAAGCTCTTCATTAACCCCAGCTGGGTTGCTGCTGTCCTACCCTTCGTCTTAAAGAAGGAGCCTAATACCTCAAGGATACAAATTTATAACTTTTTGTAAATCTTGCAGTATCAAATTTGATTTTTCATGTGTTCATCTGTGCTACTAAGAATAGGAAAAAAAAAAAAAGAAGTTAATTTAACATTACACCAAAGCAATTTAATGTTTCACCGGAGTGAAAGTAAATAGTACTGATTCATTTCTTTTTCAGGGATAAACACTTTCTGAGCCTACAGAATAATTGTTGCAATTGTTCGAGGATTAAACTTTGTTTCCATTTTCTTAGAGGAGGTGCAGCCAGATAACATGAAATGTAAACAGATTTTATACTCTTAACTGCTGCGGAAGGAATTTGGGTATTTATAAGTAGTTAAAGAGAACATTTATCTAATGGGAAAACCTGCAGAATTCTTAATGACACGTTTAAAATAATTTGCAAGGACACGACATGAAAAGATGTGAGCTCTGCAGTACAACTTTAAACAAACAAGAGTCTTTCCCTGATTGTGAATGACAAGTGACACACAGACATACTTTATATTAAAAGCAATTTGGCTTCTAGAAATTCAGTTTCACATCCTTGAAACTTTCGCTCTCAATTTCCAGGTTGCTGCCATAAATACGTAAAGTGACAGATTATCCCATTACAATTTGTAAAGGTAGAAATACAGGAACAGTCAGAGTGTTAAGCTCAGTTTCTTGGACAGTTGTTTTACAATGGCCTAATAGTTCTTTTCCCATGATCGCCTCAGAGAAACGGACTGATACACTGCTAACCTTTTGTCACCTCTGAAAAAACATTCTGGAAGCAATTAGAAATCTTTGTGGTCCATCTTTCATCAGCTTCCTCTTTGTATGTACATGTCTTTTTCTTCCTCTGGAGCAGTCTAAACAGACGTGGAATCATGAAACACACAGAGACAATAGTTGTTCATAAATAGTTATAAGCTAATGAATTCCAGATAGTTCATGATTATTCACCAACAAATCATACGGTGAGGTCAAATGAATTATTCACAAAGTTAGTTTATAGCTTCGGCATCTTGAATTAATTATTACAGGTTTGATTCCTTTAGAGTCACTCTGGATAGCATCCGTCATGATTAACGTGGCTCGAATGCACTGTTAGACAAATCACAGAGTTCTGGAGAGCGAGAAGCGGAAAGAATAATTTTCACTTGTTTATTTTATCTTTAATCACTTACATTTCATTAGTTATATACTGAAAAGTCACCTATATGAGAATGGTAGAATAATTTTCCATTGTTAAATTGAAATAAGTCAAAAATATAAAAACACTGCAGGCAAATATAGTTGTTATTTCTGCCTTCCCGTCTTTCTTGAAGGAGGATTTAAATGATATTTTAGAGTTTTTTTACAAACATCTAAGTAAAAAAAAATGATGCCTAAAAATAGTTTTATTTTTCTTTCTGGAAAGTACAGCTCACCAGGGAATGTCTTGTGTTTACATGGACTATAAAGTTTTTTTCTGCTTACATTAAAACTAAGCTATCCTACTGTTTGGGGTTTTTTTTTTTTGGTTTTCTTTCCAAAGCCTGTCAGTCATAATTTACTTCCTACATACTTATGGAAAAGCAGGTGGATTAAAATAGGCAATAGAATCCCATATGTACTATTAAACAGTGTGACCTGAGGGAAAAAAGGAACACCTCAGGTTACTAGGTCACCTTCTTTATTTTAAATATAAAATAAATGTCTTTTATAATAAGAATTTGTGAACAGTGGTGAAAGATATATGTCATAAATTGTGAATCTATTTCACCTGTTTTGTGTTACTAACAATGTTATCTTCAATACAACAATATGTCACTTACACACATGGCCTTTTGCTTGATCCCTGTTTTCACTTATTTTCGTCATTCAGCAGTACTGGACTAAAATGGACTGGCTAAAATCCTGTGACACAAAATACCTTCAAATTAAAATTTCCTAGAAATTATTCTTTTTACTGAACAGCATGTCAATTTTTTTTCTGACTATATAATTTGATTCAACTTCTAATATTTTTTCCCTGTAATTTTATAGGACACTAGCAAAATATTTTCTTCATTCTCCTTCAGGAGATCCTTTTCTTGGCACTGCTTGGGAGTCTTTTTTATATTCCATGTTTAAAGCGATGGCTGGCTAGGATCCTTTCTTGGTTAGGGAAGTTGCTTAGTTTTATAAAACCTAAGGCACTTAAAGCCTTCCAGGCAGAAGTAGGAAAAACAGGTCATGTCACTGCCTACACAGTGCCGAGAAATCCATGTGAGTTGAAACCCTGCTGTCTGAATTGCTGCTTCATCTTGACTGCTTATTGAAGATAAGCTGGGTGTGAACCACTGCTGGGTGCACACTGGTTTCCATTGGAAGGATGGAGAGGGAAATGCAAGAGAGGATGCCCTATACATCGCAATATCTGGGGGTAAGGACTCCAACGTGCATCGTGGAAGGCATCACTCCACTGTGGAGACACAGAGACTCTTGTGTTTCTTATAGGAACAACTCTTTTTAAAGATTTGTATGATATATTAGAACTTTCCAGAGACTGGATAAAACATAGTTTGACATGGATTTTTCCCAAAATTGAAAATAAAAGCCTATGTAAAAATTACAATGTAATACAGAAATAACACATAGTTGGTCTTACATAATTGACAGTTATATTGACAGTTATGTAAATATTTTCAAGATTACTACAACCAGAAGGTTACCATTAAAGGTCACTAAATGTCAACAGCACTAGCTAGAAGGAGCATAGACATGCAATATGATTTGATCATTGAAGCAGACACTATAAGTGTTCCTATAAACATGCCCAGCCTAAATTGAGGTAATTCAACTTGTTTTGAATACCTTTCACTAAATGGTAAACTAAGCAAAATTACTTTGCCATGAACTAGGCTTTCTTGTTTAAAGTCCCACAACCTGGTTTTCTATTAGCTTTGAAGATATCAACAAGTCATGCCTCGGCCATACATTCAAAACTCCAACTGTTCTTGCTTCTGTTATGACACCCTTTAGCCTTAAACCTTTCCTCTGGCATCTTTTACTGAAATTTTAATGAAAGTGTATGAGACACACACAGGGAAATGTGAGTTTTTAACCAGGTAAGTCAGGAGTGTTGCTATAAGACGTAGAAAGAGGCATGTGTCACAGGTGATGGAAATCCTAAAATTATGAATTTTGTGTTTCACCTAGGTCAATTTTTTGACCTTATGCAATCACGTGTACAGGAAAATCAACAAAGGATTATCTAACAAAGACCACAGTTCAATCCTAAAATATATATATATGTGTAAAAAATACCCATGCTTTCTATTGTCATCATCAACACAGTTGCAACTTGATATTTTAATCAATTTTTGTATTTTTATTCTACAGATATTTTATTCATAAGATCTTCACTACTCTAAGAATTCCACATCACATTTCAGGGGGTAATAGGAAGTTGTTCCTTGGACTGTTTTAACATTTTTGTGGTGCAGTGAAACTTTAATAATCCCAAAGTAGGAGAGAGCAATTTTTCCAGCCTCAAGGCAGAATCCCATCCTTCTGAGAAAGGAATAAGAATCTATATGTCTGCACAGAAAAGGGGGGTTGTGAGTCGATTTAGAATGTATCCTTTCTGGCCCCCAGCATGCTGCCAGTAGACAAGATCAGGAGACTAGGTAGAGATCCCAGAGAAGTATTTGCATTTCATGTTTTCTGGAGCCATGCTTCAACATACAATTTTGTGACCATCTGACTCTGTGACAGACTTACAGATAAAATGGATATATGGTGAATTGGGCACTTTTGTCATAAGGAAAAATACATATGGAATGAACACACAGGTTAACCAAATATCAGATGTTATTTATATGTTAAAGAGGGTGCCTTAATTTGCTTGAAATCTGAAGTCTTGAGGTCCTCAAGTGTTTATAATTCACTGATAGCTCAGTTTCTTATATATGCAAGTTCTATTATGAAGTATTTGTTTTATTCTTCTGCTTACAATTCCTAGTTGTAAACCAGGATCCCCCTAATTAGATACTGTACATAGAAATAAAAAAACAACCCTTGCCCCAAAGATCTTACAGGCCAACCATAAGAGAAAACAGATGGGCAGAGACAGATGGGGGAACAGAAGGAAATGATGAGACTTCTCTGATGGATATAAGAAGTGTAATGATGCTGATCATTTACCCACGCGTGGTAAAGTTTGCCACAAGTGATGCTACAGAGAGATTTTGTAGAACTTCTGCATGACAGACCTTTTCTCTCTCCTGTGGTAACAAGGGCACTCCTGCCACACAGAATAGCACAGTTCAGGAGTAGTTACTTGATCAGTAATTGCTTATTCACATATATTTTGCTTAAGTGTTTCTTGGAAATTAGCCAACTTCTGAGCCCAATCACTGTGGGAAGATAAGGAACAGATAGTGTTTAAAGCCTTTTGCTACTATTCTGTTTTTCTAATGAGGGATCTTCAGTTTGATAACACTCTGAGGACCATGCTTCCCAACAAGGGAACAAGAGAAAATGAAAAAATATTACTTTAATATCAAGGTAGTATTATTTAATAAGTAATTACACAGACCCCTGCAGTGTTACATTTTTAGCAGTAGGCTGAAATTTAATCCTGACTGAAATACATTTGTAGGTCTTTAGACGTTCACTTTTTAAAATTATATTTGTGAAATTGCTTTGCTAGAAACTGAAGATCTTATGAATTTGTAATGTGTTAAAGAAAATACATGAGGGATGGCTATGTCACTTTCGGTTTTGTGTGTGAATCAAACTTAAACTCCACAACAGAAACAATGATTAAGTTAGAACAAGTTGACATATATTTTTCTTGTTTGCTTCATACTATATGCACAGGACATCTGCTTATCTAGAAAACAGACTGTATGTTTTTCTAAGGTTAAAAAACATAATACAAAATAGCCACATTAATATATTATGTTTCATTGTTAATCAGGATCACATATTTCTTGTGAAACGCAGACGAGTTTCTAGTATGAATATGTTGAATAAAGTAAATGGTTAGCAGACATTGTCTCTAGAATTCAGATGAAATATTACTATGACACTTTGAACATAAAATGCATGTGAAATTCCCCTTGCTCCCAAGAAATGGTCAAAACAACACAAATACATCAATAAATTATAAAGGACATTGATCATTCTACTGTTAAACCAAAACATTACTGCACTAAACTACTTTGTAATTCTTTCATAACTCTTCATATTTGAGGAATTATAAGATTTGTCTGATCCTCCAGTTGTGATATAGATCAATTCACATTTACAGCAGAACTTTATTAATTATATTAAATTATGATTGAAATGCAATGGACATTGTGTACCTGAACATGAGGTATTTTGGGAGGCAGTGCCAAATCACTGCAGAGCACAAGATCACTCTGGATAAAATGTTAAAAAGGCAAGTACACTGGAAAGAAAATAAGAAATCTTCACTTAGAAGATCAGATCATGTTAAGTCATAACAATTTTTGATTGTCAACAATCTCCATTTCACGTGCAAAGGCACTCTGGGATAACGACACTATCAACCTTTACATTAACGATCTGTGATATCCAGCCTCTCATCACCACAAAAGCACCCAGAATTCTTATGTAAGTTCCAGGTACCAGTGGTTTTCTCTTTTCATGCACAAAAACCTAGTTTTGCTTCTCTTTCCTTTTTACAGTTAGGAAAATGGATCAGTTCACAACTGGCCCCACTGAACTGAATACAAAACTACTACTGACTTCAGTGCAAAAGATTTTCATTATAAAATTTATTTTCTTCTTTTTCTTTCTGCCTCACAGAAGTGCTGCCAAGTGCCTGAGAGTAAAAATAATGCATACATTTCCTATGAAGGAACTAGAGCTGACTAGGTGCAAACCACACAGTATCTTAACTGTAACAATAACTGGAGAAAACATTCTTATTGAACTACATACTGAAGCCACATTGTTTTTCTTCAGCTTCAGCGATAATATAAAATTTGAACTACATTGGTACATTAAGGGTTTCTGACAGTTATTGTAAATTTAATGTTCCCTTGGAATAGCCATAAATTGTAGCCTAGCCAAATTTCTAATCCCCATTATAATTTCTTTCAACTATTTCCCTTCTTCCTTTTTTGTCGACATTTTTCCTTCTCTTATCTGATGGCACCCTGCCTTATCTGGACTGGACGAATTCCCTTTTCCTGTGATATTCCTCTCTACAATGAAATGCCGTGCATCAGACAAAATAACTTAGAACCTGATGATTTCAATCTCACTGCAGGCTGCTTTGTCCAGATTCAAACAGAATTTATATTTATTCTTTTATTATTTCTGTTGTTCTACACAGTTTTGCTTGCCACTTCTTAATCCATCCTCCTCACTGTCAGAGAATCACCACACAGTATTGCGGATACCTCCTCCTCTGGTAAAAGTTTGGAGAGGGAGTTATAGATAAGCTCTGTGTGGATTGCCTTCTGGATAAATCCATGGTATTTCCACTGAATAAACAAAGAACCACAGGAAAGTAAAAGGTGTCAGGATGTGGACCTCAATAATATTGTCACTTTACTGAGTCACAGCAAATTTTGTCTGCTTGTAGGTAAGAAACTATTCTGAGAAGAAAGTGGTAATGCAAAATTAGGCATTTCTTCAATGTAATTAATATAAAAAATACACACAAATTCTGTTTCCTTGTGAAGAGATGGAGGCAAACTTCATCAAGGCTCTTTGTTTTCTCAGACACATTTTTTCATCACATTTGCTACTTCCCCTGATGCTGCCAAATGTGTCAGATGTATCTGTCTTTTGAGTGTCTCACACAAATGTAAAATGCTTAGCAAAGAGTTTTCTTTTTGTGCTTTAGGCCTTGACCTTGATACTTAAGAAACTGCCATAACTCAAAACTCTCCGTCTGGGCTAACTAGCCTCAAAAACCATGTCTAAGGACTCTCACATTTGTTGAGCAGCTTTTTTTGTAAAATAAAGATTTGGAAGAAGAAATGGCAGGCAAAAGAGAGCCTTTTCACAGTTTCTGTAATGAGAACCTCTGAGACCGAACACTGTAATATGAAATGGACAATACAGTAACACATTTTTATTAATACCACACTTCACTTCTTGATTCATGTCACAATTATGTAGTGTACAACACGATACAGCCCAAAGCAGCATGAAGTTGCGTTCTGAATTCTGAAATTTCCTGCTCTCACTAGATACATAATATTCATGTTCCTTGCATTTTACAAGTCTTCAAATCAGTAACATACAGCAATATCTACAAAGAACCCTATACTTATTACTAGCATGATTTTTCAGGGATGACTTTAGCTCTGAATTCCAGTAAGGAATGGCAGAAGTATATTTTTAAATAATTTAATGCTTTCAACCTCTCTATTGTTCTACATGTCCTTGTAGACATTTGAAAGGCTACAAGATTTAAATAATTGAATTTTAGAGAGATCGATTTTATATCAGAACGTAATTTGCAATATTTAGAACCGGTTCCATTTATCTTCTGATTTTATAGGTACTATGCAGCTGTGTTACATAGGGCACAAATGCCTTGAAGTACTTCATGAAATCTAATAAAAATTGAGCTGTTTCAAAGTAAAAGTAGATCTTACAAATGTGTAATAGCTAACCTTAAGCCCCTAAATATTTCACATTCTGAATTGCTTCCTCCTGAGAAACTAAGAGAACATAACGCCAGCAAGATTTGCATCCACAAGATATAAACCATAAAATTAGGCTAGTGTGAAAAAAGATATAAGCTGTTACTGATAGTGCCCATTGTTTTAAGGCAGAGAGTGAGGTTCACAAAGGGTATAAAACTGACTTTCAGCCATAAAATCAATATGATACTTTTTAGAAAGTCAATTCAAAGTCTCCTAATTCAGAGTGAAATAATGACAGATTTAGCAAGAAAAATGTACGCATGAGTAGTCCTGAACTTGTCTGTAGGCTGGACAAATCATCACAAACTTGTACTGAAGTCTCATTATCTATCTGGGTCTGGGAAAGTCCCTTACGGCTGTAAGATTTGGTTTCTTTCTCACAGTGTTTGAGGAATTCAGACATTCAGGAGAAAATTACTGCAATTGCCATCTCAGCAACAAAGCAGATGGGCAGAAGCAATGTATTCCCAAGAGCACTATATACCAGTCCCACCCCAGACAACATAACTCTTTTAGCCTGGGGCTCTCTGAACATGAGCTCTCATCTGCTTCATTAACGAGAAGAGAGAATGGTGAGAATGGTGACTGGTGTGTGCAACCAACATGTTCAAACCCAGTTGAAGCCCGGTGTTTACATAAGTATGTTATTCTCCACGTTTGTCATGTGGTCAGAAGTCCTAATGAAGAGCTAACCTGTCAGACGACAATAGCTGGTAAAAAGGACTAGGAAGACAATTAAAAGGGACGGAAGCATGAAGAAAAACACGGTGCTGAGAGGTAGTGTTAAGCAAGTGATATAGGCAGAGAGGTAAAGAGAATGGTGCTAAAAAAATTAATTAGAACTAGCAGAGTCTGTTACTTCTTAGACTGAAGGCTGGCTTTTCTTGTTATCTTTGTTTTATTGTACTAGAACTTAATTACTCTTTTGTCAACTCTAGGTTTTCTTTCCCTTCTCCCCCCTTCCTTATGCTTTCCCCTGTGCATATCTCCTCTTAATTTTCAGTCTGTGTTTACTCAACTCCCTTTGAGCAGCCAATGTTCCCCCTCCTCTTGCCCTTTGTTCAGGAGTGACCTACTGTGTTTTCCAAACAACAGAACATTTAATCAGAGCCATACATTTGGTTTTAATAGTTCCACTTAAAAAGCATTCAAGTTGAAAATGCTTCCTTGAATAATATTGTAGAACTTTTCATAAAGAGTCCATGTTTTGAACACACGGAAATCAATGCTGTGTCTGGCAGCAGGCTTGACACGGAAAGAATTAAGAGTAAGGGAATGACATATTGTGATGGGAATATGTTGTGTATCTGAAGACCAATATCAGAATATGTTAATGAACATGAGAGGGACGGTTTCTAACGCTGAGAATTGTGGGTTTATACCATTTTCAGCCGCTGTGAAACAGGACCATGGACAGTAGCAAACGAGCCCCGACATCCAGATGTTGCCACCTTTCATCCTTTCCAGCTCTTGATGGAAGAGTGGATGGCTCGGGACACACTGAGCCTTTCATTTCTATCATGGCTTATCTCCTAGTTTTTAAAACGATTTGTGAAATGTTTGATTTGCACCACAGAAGCATTTTAAATTTATGCTTTGTCCAGTGTACCTTCTGCAAGTAAAGATTCAGTAAATTATTACTTACCCACTCCCCCCATGCTAACTTTTGAACTTCTTTTTAAAATCTAGCTAGTTATCTTCGGCTCATGCTAAGCTCCTATTCCCTGGTGAATCTCAGATTTCATTAGGAAAAGTCACACTGTGAAGCAAAAAAGAGTTCTAATCTGAGAATTACTTCGCTTTACAAAAACTAAACTTTCCTAACAGTTTTCAATTCAATAAAAAAGGTTTCTTAAAACACCATCCTTTCAGACCTTGACAAGTACTCAATCATAAAACAAGGCTTGAGAATATATTTTTAAAGAAAGTTAAGGACATGGATGGAATTTATTTAAAATGTGTGGATAGAGGAATTTTGTGTGTAATGTTCAAAATACCATCAAGACATTCCAGCCATGTGTCCAAATTACCATCATATCTGGGCTCTTGGTTTTTAATACAAATGCAAAAGGCCATCTCCAATGCATTGACTCTGATATTCAGCCAGAATACTACACAGTCTACAAAAAAAAATGCAAAGCTGACAATTTAGAATCTTCCATTATAAAATGAAACTATTTGAATTTTATTGCATAAGTTCATCTCACATCATACGAAAGAAATGTTCAAGGTGCTGCCCGTCTCAACCATCAATAATGTGCAGCAAAGACTTAGATTATTGTATATAAATTCAGTTCATATTAAAAATAAAACTCATTGTAGGGAAAATAATATTCTTATATTTAGTTCTTCAGGAACAAAAGCAGCACTGACATATACAACATCACCATCTTCTCCAAAAGGCTTTTGATTTTAAAAATTACTCTGTCATCCCACAAAATAGGCAAATGTTTTCTGTAATTCTTTTTAATCTCACATTTCAGAACACAATAAATCACTGAAGTACGTTCCCCGCATTACTTTTCATGTGTACTGCTGTTCATTGAAAGATTAAAAACAAGTGGAACATCAAGCTGAGCAATCAAGAGTTGATTTTGTATGCTGGCAGCTATCTTGAAAACAAAAAGCCCTCAAACAATCAGCTGTGATTTTCCTGTAGTTTGAGTTACAGAGCCCTGGGAATGCATATCAATATACTGTATCTTCCACACATTTAACTTTAAAAGTTGAAGATTGTGATATTTGATTATCTATAGAGTCACAGACCACTACTCTGCACCTACGTTATCTGTAATTCTTGTATCTGTGCTTTGAACTGTTAATGTTTACTTTTCAAAATTAAAGCTTTAGACTTACCTGCAGCTCTATTTGTTAAGAACATGACCATAATCTTGCAGATATCCTTCTAAATCAGGATTATGCAGAAGCCAATGCAGTTGTAATGGTTAGAAACACAGTGATCAGCATGATGGTGAGTTTATCTTCTTGCGGAGATAGGAGGAGAAAGGAATGCCTATGGGTTTGCAGTAACATTAAGCCATTGTTTAAAAAGCACTTTTTCATTCCAGTTTGAAAAAAAAAATTTAGTTTTAAAGCTTAATTTTCTCATATAAACTGAGAACAAGTTAAAAAAGTTAATCATATAGTCTTTCGATTAAATCAACCTAACAAATTTTCGTCCTATAAATTGGGATTACTCCTCTTAAGTCATTTGGGGAGACTTTGTTTGCTTTACAAAAGGATCAACATTCTCATGTAAAAAAATCACTACTATAGGGGACTTGGTTTTTTGATTTTTACTGCAACACACTGGATGCCTAAAAGTTCTTACTGACAGAATCAAAAATATCACTAAAAGATATTATTTCTGAAAACACACCTCTATGGATCTACTCTAAAATCACAGAAGCTGAAGTGTTTCTGGATCTTGTCTGAATGCCATAATCCTGTATTTACATTCCCGTTAGCAAGTAGATATGTGAATTACTGTTTTATGTTATTGGACAGAAGCAAAGTTTCCAAAGCCATATGGATATTTCTTGTCAATAATCTCTCTTCCACTTTACCCATGATGCTTCTCTCTGAGACACTGTGTGTCCCTATTGTAAATGCACTGATGCCTGCAATCTCAGGGAAATTCTCCAGAAAGAGAATAATTTGCATTTCTGAGCAGAGAGCATGTGGGAGATGAATTGGTCACGTTAAGCAGCTGCAGAAGAGCTATTTCTGGTCTAAAATGGGATAGACAGGCTTAGATGTGCAAAGAAAAAAGCGTTTGCTGAGGTGTTACCGTAGCAGTAAACTCTGCTATATACAGCTTGGGCAGCTTGTGAATGAACAATCTTGCAAAAAACTGACTCCCTAAAACAGAATAAAATTTAAAGGTATGGAATCTTCTCAGGAAATCTATGAAAAAGTTCTTTCATTTTTTTCTCAGCAGCACTGTGACTCCTTATTTACCATCACTGATCTTTTTACCGAACCTTGCATTTTTGGTCTATCTTCACACAGAAAGCAAGTGAATCATGGTCTGAAACAATAAGGATTTTTTTGTTGTAGTGATTAGAGACTAATGAACTTCAATTAAGTTCATTCATATAGTATCTCGCGATTCACAGCTAGTGTATAGAATGATGTCAGGTTATAACGTGCAGTGTTTTGCCCTTGCACTCCACTTGTATATTTGTAAATATGTGAGCTTTATGTCAGATCTGCAGAAATCTCTGAGAACCCAGTTGGGCTTTGGTGTTTGGGTTTGGTTTTGTTTTTTTGTTTGTTTGGGTTTTTTTTAAGTAAATGGAGCCTTTTGTTTCCCCATTGTGTAGCATGGCCCATTTTCAGTACTGGCCTCCTCACTTACTAAATTACATTAAATAAATATGTATATATGGATAAACGTGGAGAAAATTATGCTTGAAGTTCTTGAAATCATTCTTCACCAGCCCAGAGGATAGCAAATTTCTTAACTAAAGCATGTTTCATATTTTAGTTACTCACTGACTCCAAAAGGCAGCAATTCCACAGTGGAAAGAAATGTGACAAAACCCGTACCCGTTGGCAGATCCAATTTTAGTACAGGTCTGTCAAAACTACCGTCATGTCATACGAGAAT
>BJBW01000321.1:20643-41603 GCA_004320125.1 Scolopax mira | reverse complement strand
GCATTATATCACAGCTATAGCAAGGGTATAATTTGGTGGCTTTTGGGTGAGGGCAATAATCGGGAAGATGTATACATCCCCATGAATTGTAGGATACATTACCTTGTAAAGGACATTGCCAGAGAGCTGGCCAAGGCCTGGTGGGAATAATACAGGTACTCTTTCATCTGTTGAGTCGTCCATATTCCTCTGGAAAAAAAAAACAGGTGGGCTCCAGTGTAAGACAGACAGTTACAGAGGGTGGCAGAATTGCCAAACTATGCTAAAGGTCTTTTCTCATGCTACCAAGTCTACTCAATTGTCATAGAGCCCAGAGCAGCACCTTCACACCTGCCGTGAGGCTGACTACTCACAGGCAGAGATTCTGTTCTAGCTCCTTTGTGCACAGCTGTGCCTGCTACAGACAGCTCTGACCAGGAGAGCACTGCTTTCAGGGGTTTATTATTGGTATCATTTTAGACCACTCTGTCTCTACTTTTGTACTATCATTATAGCTTGATTCAAGTATGGATGCACAGGAGAACAGGAAAGGCCCCTTGTTTCTAGCAAGTAAGAGACTTACAACACATACATAACGAGTAATACCACCAAGGTCATAAGGTATTTATTTCACATAGTATACACAGGCAAATGTAATGATGCAATTCCATTATATTCTGCTTCCTTCTCTCTGAGCCCAAAACCATCATAGTGGTTTTCAATGTTTAATTTCCCATAATTTTTTATGAGTCATTTCCATAGTGCCTTATTGCTCTACCATTTTATAACCGCTGGTTGTGATGTTAATCAGTTGAAAATTGAAGCAGAAATCAGCAGAACACTAATATTAGAGATACTTTCTTTTTATATTTTGCCTGACAAACATACAGATGTCCTATATATGAAAATAATACTTCATAGCAGTAAAATCCTATTTGGAAACAAAATTGGACTGCAGCCCACTATCCCTCAAGAATATATATTTCTTCCCTTCTTACCATCTGGGATAGACACTTGTCTGAAGCTGCTGTAGAAGGAGAACACAGGGAAGGGGTTGGTGGAAAGCCACTGGGGAGCTTCTACTGTCAATAAACAAACTGAAAAAGGCACTCTCTCTTTGCCATTCCCCCAAGAAAACAAAGGATCATTTATAAAAATCAGTTAAGAGCTAGTCTGTTTTCCTCTGTTCCTCACTCTTGGTATTGCCGAAGTGATGTATGGTTTCCTTCTGAACATTCACAAAGCTCAGCTGGGGGACTTCCAAAGACGGATTCTGCCCATGTGCATCCAGGCTTTCCTACTTCCATCTGGGCTTCGGAGAATAATTGCTCACTTTCTACAAATGTTTTAAAGTGTAGACAAAAGACTAACTGAAGCTAATTTGGTTGTGGCCTTTATTTGATTTTGTAATAATTTTCATGTTGGCATATTTTTTGCAACTGAATTTATATATTTCACTTATATATTTCATTAAAAAAACCTCCTCCCTCTTTTAACAAAAGAACATCATCTCACTGACACACATATCACCAGGAAGAAAGGATAAAATATGACAATTCATGAACAACCCATGCTTTTGAGCACAGATTTTACTTCTGGTAAACACACAGGCTGTTTCTTCAGTGCCTTAATATCATATATACTTAGGGCAGACAGACATTGCAATATAATTCTTTTCACCACATTTTATGTGGATTTTCACTGGCATATTTGATATAATTCTACTTTCTTCTCCCTATTGCTAGTTATTTTCCAATTTTAATCATTTTTTCTTATCTTTGTCCTTAAACGATTGTGCCACAATGTGGATTCGACCAATCCTTGCATTATAACTACACAACACAGAGACACTGCCAATGAATTTTAAAAGTAGAAAAAGATATCCTACAGTTAATATGCAACAGCTGTTCTGTTCTGAGTTCCTATGTTGCTACTGTAAATTCCCCATCCCTTAAATTTTTGTCATTTCACTCCATTTCTTAAAATCTGAAGCTTTATTTCTTGTTTATCTACCATGTATTCCAATTACTTTGGGGGTTCCATGTTTGAGCTGAAATAGTATGGATCAGAACCGCTATAAGGCATGTTCCAGCAAACGTGAGACTTTGGCTGGTGATAAGTATGTTGGATATAGTCTCAATTATGAAGTGATTAGAAATATCAAACTGCAAAAAATCACTTTGTATCTTTGCCAAAGACAAAAATTACAATTAGCCTTTTCTCATGGTGCAAACACATGCTATCTCTACTAGAACAGTTGCAGATATATAATCTTTTTTATTTCATGACGCAGAAATTTCTTAATCATATCAGTTTTCCTATCATTCAATTCAACAGATTTTCCTCTAATTACACTTGCTGTTTAAAAATAAATAATAAAAAAGTTGTCTTTCCTAACTTTATCTTTTACTCTCTTTTGGTTAGTTTTTTCTAAGTAACAGTAGAAATTATACTAGAGTGCCACAGGAATTTTTAATGGAATACAAATAATAAGGGTGAAAGGCTCCCTGTAAGCTTATTGAGTCCAACCTCCTGTTCCACGGCAGAATTAATTATTTCTAAATAATTTGTTTGTTCAATTGGTTTAAACCCATGGTTAAACATTTGGTTTGTTCTCATTCTTCACTGCCCTTACTGTTGTATTTGGTACTTTAAGATAAAGTGTTTAAGTTTGCTTTATTGTAGTATTGTCCTGTTCACTGTTAATTCTTTGTCATAACCACAATGGGGAGAAAATGTGTTCCTTTCCTATTAGTAGATAACAGTAAGATGTTGGAAGACTTCCATCATCCTGTAGTTTTCTATTTTTTATTCTCTACACTAAACAATCACTTCTTTCAGCTTTTCCTCATAGGTCAAGTTTTCTAAATTTGCAATAAGTTTCTCAGCTCTTGTCTGTACAATTTCCAGTGACATTTCTTAAATTCAATAGGCAAAAGAGGACAAAATACTCCAGATGCTACCAATATAGTAGAAGGTAAAATAGATGTTACACTGAATTTATTAAATTCCTAAAACATTCAAAAACCAAAAAAAAATTCATTTAAAAACCAAAATAAACCAGAAATGTTACAACTACTACTAATTATTATTTATTATAGATATTAGTATTTCTCCAGTTTACTAAGATACCTTGAATTACAAAGTCCATCTTCTAAAAAAGTTGCACCTGCTCTTTACTTGCAACTCTTGGACAGTCACGTGAACACTCTTAACTCTATTGGTCCTTGTTGAAATACAGAACAGTACCAGAATCAGAAAATATTGATGAAAACTTTCTGTGAACACTTCCTTCCAGCGTGCTAGGTAGCAATTGGCTCCACTCTCTTGGTTAGCTTTGCATCCACTTTAGAGCATCCATTTCCCTAACCTACTTGGAAATTCCTTAAATAAAAAGAGGGATTAAGGAAAAAGATGTAAGATCTATCTTATTCATTATGATGATATCTTGCCATGTATGTTGAACTTACTTTCCTACGAGAGTTAACTCCCTCATTGGCTTATAAAAGTAAGTTTAATTCAGAACAGCATAGTTCACATCACTACCTGGCAAAGACATTGAAAAGATATGACATTTTTCTAAATTTTTAATTATTTGAAAGGGGTAGCACCCAGGTACCATCATCATTATAATAGAGTCCAGAATAGCATTAAAAAAACACACTAGTGAGAGAACATAGTACAGAAGAGTACTCCAAATTACAGCTAGGTAACCAGATTGTATAGTTCAATTTTTATGTACTATGGCTTAGAATACGATTTAAAAGAATAACAGAAGACTATTAGATCTCTTTTTAAAAAGTAGAAAGTTCACGTCTAGTTTTCCATGGCTATTTTTTCCACATAGAAATAACACAGCTGACACCACGGTTATAAGTGAAAATAGAAGCAGTCGGCTGAAGTAAAGGGCATGCAATAACTCTGGAAAAAGAACGGATTATCTTTATCCTCTGTTTTGATATTGAAGACTGGTTCACTGCCTGTTGCTGTTGGGTAATTGAAATTACTCAAACTAGAGATCCATGACACAATATGGATGCAGACACCCTGTAGCGTCTCTGAAAGCACAGTAGCAATCCCCAAAATCCTTCTCACCCTCTTCAGTCTGTTTGCCTTTAAAACCTCACAAGAAGCATTATGATCCTGCTACATATTCAAAGAATAACCTTAGTTTTGTCAGAGGGGGTCTTCTGCTAATTTAAAAATGGAATTAACTTTTAAGAAGTTCACCTCCTGTAATTAGGAAATTGCACGGAAGAATAATTATGAACCGAATAATATTCACAAGCTGTCAAAGTTTATGAATGCAGAGATATACTTTAAAAAAAGTATAGACGAGAAAGCAGAATTTCACATTGGTAATTAGTTTTAAATGAGTTTGAAATACATTCCTTTTGCCTTTAGACAACATGTTGTGTGCAAGAGAGCCAGCATGCTGTTTGTGTTATGATACTAGGCTGCCTAAAGATGGTTCAGAACTGTAGTAAACGTGCTTTTAAAATGTAAGGTAAATTGAGGATTTCTTTCCTCAAGGCCTGCAGTGCAGGAAATACATTACAAACAGCTCTGTTTTTCAAGCATCCTTTGCTAAGGAAAGCAGCCACCAAAACATCATGGATGAGGATTTTGGAACAGCTATGAGTGCTTTGCTCTGCCCAAGAGCTGCAAGTGCAACCACAGCCTTGGCACCCCCAGCCACTGGAGAGGAGTTCCCCGTAAAGGTCTGAAAAAATACTTGTTTCTTCTTCTGTAAGCCAGCCTGAAAGAAAGTGCTGGTTTTGAGTGACCAAAGGGATATTCTGTACCATATGAATATTAACCTCCGCAGCGCAAAAAGCCAACCATGAATAGAGAGACCTCCAACCATCACGGGTTGTCTAATCTCACTTCTCTTTTAATTCTGTTCCCGCTACAGCCTCTACCCATCTCATGTCTCTCTTTTTACTACTCTGAGCATCAGTGCAGTGAGGCAGAGACCTCTTTTTATTCTGTAATTGTATGCTCTATAGCACCAGGGACTCTCAGGCTTGATTATGGCTCCAAGGTGCTGCTGTAGCAGAAATAATTATGTAGTAGAAAAGGAGAACTGGATGATCTTAGAGCTTTATCTCTGCCTAAGGCCACAGACCCAAAATGGAAAAAGCTATTCATTATGTCTGCCAAGTTATCAATTGCCAAGTCTTCTGCAGAAGGCTGGTAATTGTAACAATTCTCATTTTACAATGGGAAAGCTAAGGACCAAAAACTGGACCAGAAAGCTATGCTGTGGAAGTTTTTTGCTTTGCTTAGTTTTTGTCAGCACAGGTTAAGTATTCACATAATTAACTACGTGTGAAAAAAACAGAATGCAATAATACCTTTGATTGCACTTTTGAGCACAGCAGTCTAACCATTTCATTGCTATCTTAAGTTCTATTCTCGACACACAGAAAAGGTGTTGCTAACCAAGCCTCATTAGTTATTTCCTGAAATATGAGAAAAGTGCTTTGAGGTGCTTCCCCTGGCAAAGCATGGTTGTTAGCTAAATTAAAAGCCATTCTGATAAAGATAAGTAAACCCTACTCTCATATATTTCCTACAGTAAACTCCATTCATTCTGAGCAGGTCTACAGCTGGCATATTGTAAACTCATAATACAGAATCAAAAACTCCACATGTGGCTTTAGACCTCTCTTGCAACACTGTCCCCTGAACTGCCTCAGAGATGAGGCTGTTGGAATGGGTAACATCACTTTTCTGCAGCCATTTCAATCCTCACAGAACTCTAAAGCCTTATGGACTCTTTCTAAAACTTGCATGTAAAATTTTACCTGTAGAGATACTTGTACTATTCATGGCACTTGGTGACTCTTTAGCAAAGAAAGAAAATACTCAAAGTTTAGAATAAATCCTTCAAAACTGGTAAAAACCAGTTATTGTCATTTTAAAATACAGACTAGACGAGTCAGCAGAAGTATCTTCCAATTCAAATTAAGTCCAGGATACTTTTTACACAACACTATTAATACAGAGCATAAGTACTCAGTTCTTGAAACCATTTACATTCAGTAGGTGCAGAAGAAAGCAATCCATCCTATAATATAGAACATAAACTCAGCTGATAACCTAATAAAAGCCACAAAGTAACGAAACATTAAGTTGAAGGAAAAAAACTTCACAAATGGGCCAATGAGACTTCTGGGAAATGATAGCAACCATGCAAGACAGATGCATTTGAAGAACCATCTCCAGAGAATTAATAACAACATTCAATAATATACCTACAGTTTTCTAGGAGACCTTGAACAAATACTATTTCCCAGTTGGTAACGTGACACTGGTGTAGCTCAAACCAAAGTGGACAAGGTTTACACATGCTTTTTCAGAGTAAAAAAAAAAATAGATAAATAAAAGAATAGGCATGAATCTAGAAGAGATTAGTGAGGAAAAAAGTATAAAGAAATCCTGTATTTCGCATTTAACCAATTAAGTGATGTTACAGAGTAACACAGGATACATAATGTTGTACTGTATCACTTTTACACCTCTGCTTTTGGTGCCCATCCCTATTAAAGTGGTGAAATGGTTGAAGAACTTGAGACGATCCACAGTTTTTGTACGAATTGCACCCTACATGACTTCAATCCCCTTGTAACATTTTCTTATATTGGCATCTTTATGTAACTATGATGAAGTTATGTTTAATGTAATAAAATGTTACCCAAAGTTTTATGTAAGGACTGGAATATGTAAACTCATGTTTTTCATTTGTTGACTCAAAGTTGAAACTTCTGCAATACCAAACTTATGAAGTTTATTTATATATTTATTTATTATAAAAAGTCCAGAGTCTGAGCCATACTAAAATTGAAATGGCCAATTCCTGTATTTGGCAAACAAACTGGAACTCCAGCCAAATGTAAGGAAAGGGTTTTTCTGAAATGGAGCTTGATCTCAATCATATGTGATTGAGTGATGCTGCAAGGTGCAGGTCCCCAGGTCATAAGATAAGAATTTGGGGGTTTATGGAGATATCTCATCATTATCTCTTTCAAAGCCTCATCAACTTTGGAGGACAAATCTGTCTTGGCCAAACTGGTACTAAAAGGAAGATGTTAATTTAATCCAACTTAATCTTTCTTTCTTCTTAACATAGGGCAAAAGGGCTTTTGTTTCCAGTTTCTAGGATATTTCCTTTGAACTTCTTCCAGAATACTTTTATCTCTTCCGCATGAACTGACACACAATCCTATGAAGTATGTATGTATGTATTTCTGAAACACTGTCCTTCATTACCAATTCTTTGCTGTATGTAACAGAGGAAATTTAGTCCATTGTTAAAGCTAAATTTCTGACTTGCTGATTTAGGTGTTTAAATATTTAGTAGTGTATTACTATAAATTGACTTCAGAATATTACGAGTGAAAGATTAAATTAATAACATGTATTCTGAGTGCTTTTTTGAAGTTGTTATTGTGCAAATCTGAATTGTTGCTGGTAGGTATTTTGAGTCAATATAGCTGCATGCTTTCTAAATTAAAGAAAACATTGCTTTGAAAATAAAATATGTGCTTTTTTTTAATTCAGTATCTGTATACTGGTAGTAATAAAATCAGGAAAGATAAGTTGTTGGGGCTTTTTTTTGCTTTAAGACAGAAAAATCTGAACCTTCATGGAATTTATCTAGTTCTTCTACCTTGAAAACATTTATATCACTTGAAAAAAGATATTTCCATTTTGGTCTTCAGGATTGAACCATTTTTAGCATTCCTCCAAAGCCATTCCCTTTCTATTCAAAAAACAAGGTTTAATCAAATGAAGAATATCTACCCATCTAGATTATCTATTCATTCAAAACTGATTTCAAATGCCATGAAAAACAAAAGAAAAACAAAAAATAAGGTATATCCTTTCTTAAAAGATGATTTTTAAAAGCTTGTACATAGAAAGATAGACAATCAGTTCCATGCTCTATGTGGTAGTTATCAAAGTGTGATTCTGTGAACACAGATGACTTCTAAGGCACTAAGTGAGGTGTGCTTGCAGTACAAAACAACATTCATCTCCTCTCCTGTTACTCTGAGGTTTAGTGTTCCACATGCAGCTTGTCATGCTACTCCTTTCATTGCTGCCTGTATAGCTCCCTAAAAAGCCTGGAAATGTGGTCTATTCTGAGGGCCTCCAACACTGGATAACAATAGTGTTGGAGTTGGAATGTCAAAATGGCGCTATTTGGGCTGCCAACTTTTTTCTAAAGGGAGAGAGGCAACAAAACAAGTGGACTCCTTTTTAGCAGTCAAAGAGTTGATGCTGCATCCAAATAAAAGAAAAAAAAGACATAAGGCTAGAGTGTGCTTCCTTCCTTGCATGGATGTAGTAGATAAAAAATAGAATTTCATTGAAATATTTTTCTTCAAGAAACTGAGCAAACCCAAACCAAAATCAAACCTTGTTTCATATATCGTCTGTTAATTTTTTGGGAAAACACACAAACATATTCACTAGCTTTACCTGACAAATGCTTAAGGTTATACAAAGTCCATAAAATGCCACAAAAGTCTGTGCAAAGGCATAGACTATATTAAAGATCTCCCGCAAACTTAAGGCACAAACCTCGCACTACCTTAATAGTAAATAACAGCCTCGTTTATTTATGTTCTATCTACAGTCTGAAAATCATCATTAAAAAAAAGTTGAATTTAAGACTCTCTATCATATGCTCTGCTGCCTTTAAAGATTATTAGCAATCAATTAATTATTATGAATTTCATTTATTCTTCTACTGAATTATTCAGTGAAAATAACCAGTAGCTGAATTTTTCTATTTGCAATTATCTAAATACAGTTGTTTAAATATTGGATCAACAACAGAACTGTCCGATCTACTCAGGGAATGCAAATGCTCCCAAACACAAGTGTCATTGACAGCTCAAGAAAAATATGCATAATAGTAGGGTTCTTTCTGATTTTCTTTCTGTAAATTGATTTACAGAAACCTTTTGGCCTCTCTGAGAAAGTACTAAAGGGCTAACAGTAGAGACTTGTCTAAAATCATCCCTGAATTCACTCAGTTCCTGGTATCCCTAATTCTCTGAAAAGCATTGCTAAACAGCGTGAGAGAGTGGAAGGTTTAAGGATAGAGATCTAGATGATTAGGCCATTCTTGATTCTACTGACTCAAGAAAAATAGTGAGCAATTAGCCTAATTCCCTTCTGATTCATCTGTTAGAGCAGAATTTGGCTGAAGAAGTCCACCTAATTCATCTTGATATAAGAAAGAAATTTTTTTTACAGGGAGAACAATAAATCACTAAGGCAACCTCCTCAGGGATGAGGTAGAATCCCTGTCTCTAGAAGTTCAAGATGCAATTGGACAGAGTGCTAGATAATCTCATTTAGCATCTCTTTTCTTTGAAAGGGTGGACTGATGATCTTTCAAGGCCCCTTCTAGTTTGGGATGTTCTATGATTCTATGATTAGTTCTGTTTCTAAGTGATCTGGTAAAAGGTTTAACTGATTTTTTTTGCTGCATGTTGTTCAACTTTAGTTAACTACGTATATCCATGAGATATGTGGAGAAGGTTTAAACAAGGAATAGATCTGACAAATCAAATCTGGAGTGAGTGCAGTGACAGAGGCGTCTTCTCCAGACGCTTCATTGCTCCAAAATGTCATTTTGTTTATATGTGCAATGTGTCTGCATTGGCCCCAGCAGAGTTCAAAACAGGATCATAATTTGTCTATAGAGTAATTTTAAGACCATTATACCATTAAAACAGATCCCAACATATCTCATTTATTAAAAGGCAGGCAATGCTTTGTGAAAAATAGCTTCTTATTCCCAGATGGAACAGGAGCTGCTCTCTGGAGCAGTCACAGAGATGTTTGGCATTTACAATGTGGTGTTGACACAGCTGCAGGCCCCAGCAGCTGAGCCTGTTTCACATGGTTCTCTTTTCTTCCTCCCTCTTCCCCCTCAAAACCTAGGGAAAAGTACTGGACACTTTCTTACCTGACCTAGTTGGTTTTGTGCATAAGTCATTCAAGACTCCATCAGTCTCTTGTTCGATGTAGGAACATTTGGCTGCTGTACTTTCCGTAGGGTTATGCAGTCAGCTCGATGACTCTACAGCTCGATGATCAACTAAGACAAAACACAGATGAACTAACTCACATAGGTGGGAGTGAACCACAAAAAATAAATCTATATTGTCTTTGTTTAGCCAGGTGTCTTACTGGATCTTTCACTTTCCCTAAATGTGAGTCTTTTGTGTCAAACTCAAAAAACCACCATGAGAGAAGAGAAGGTAGAAAGGAAGAATACATTAATTTTTCAGCATTAAAGACCCATTAGGGTTGTGAAATGTTTCTGCTTTAAATCACCAAACAGTGATGCACTAAACTGTTTTGCCTGGAAAAACACTAGATGAAAAGTAACTAATGCAGCACAGATTGCTAAGACACTAGTCTACCTTCATTACCTTTTTTTGTGACTGATGAGTAACTGCTTTGTAAGCTCATGTGCTAAGTTACATAAACAGACTTTTTATATAGTCAGATTGGTCCCCAAAGCAAAGTTTAGAGTTTTCACCTACCCCTGTTTTTAAAATACCTTCAAAGATTTAACATTCTTGTGGCAATTGCTTATCCTGCAGAAGTTTCTAGAATCTTCTCCACAAGGAATTTTCACTGTTATTACAAGGGTGAAAGGACAGAATAAAGGAAGTTTTGTTCTTCCACCTTTTCATGTTTTAAATTGGTTCAAAAAAAGAGTTACTGTGAGATATACGTTACAGTTACAAGAAAAAAAAAAATCTTTCCTCTTGTTTGGATAATTCCTCAATTGTTCTCTATCTGCGAACTACTGGGGGAAAATAAATGCTGTTTACGAATGATTTCAGTGTATTTTTTTTCCCATAGAAATCAAGGTTCAAGGAATAAATAAGACAGGTTTTAGAACTACTCCCTCTATGCAGCCATCATTAACTTTCTGCATCAAGAGTATACCCACTGCCAATTTTTCAAAAAAAAAATTCAAATATTTTTCATTCCATCACATTAGATCCAACTCAGTTTTGAATCCTGTATTAGCAGTAAATTATTTTTTGTATTCTTTGACAAATCTTAAGACAACAAAATTCAATTTAGCAACACTGACTACAAATCCTAAAGTTTAGATGTTGTCATGTCAAGTATTTTTAATATCAGATTTAAATAATACACTTTAATATATTTTAGATGCTGTTATATAAGCTTCTTAATTGTATAGCGCTCCCTTATCTATGAGGCAGCTTTAGCCACAAACAGAATTGACACTTCTCTATTGGTTTTTAAACTACTACAATACCAAAAAAATATCCCCTATTTGATATGTTACCACAATCTGATGGGTGACACCTTCACAGTGCTCGGCAGCTCCAACATTCCTGGCAACTTAATATTCCAGGAAGATAGAAATGCAAAAAGTTCCTTCTGGAATCAAGTAAAGAGGTCCCTCTGACATACCTAATGCATATGGGCAGTCAATGAGAGGTAAATGTCTTTGAACACCTTTGGAAGGAAGACCTGTATGACTAAATTTGGTATGTCCTTCCTCCTTTGACAGGCACAGAATTCAACCTCAGTGGTTGGCTGTAAATCAATCTGGCGCTCATCTATAGCTGGGTGGCTCACTTTGAATGTGACATAACCACTCCTTCAGGCTCCCCCAAAAGGCAGCAACGTCATGGTTGGTCTAAGGTGAGAGTAAAACAGATGGAAGTGCTTACCTCAAACATTCACGTTAGATAGAGGAAAGACAAGTATTTCCAACTTCCAACAAGGGCCTCTAATCTAGCCTTTGCAATAAAAGGAATTAGATTAGGAGAAAGAAGATCACCATCTTCTTCCTAATGACCAACTGAAGCCTAAAAAAAGCTCTATGTTTTCCAAGAAATTTAAACATTTCAACTATATCTATCTGGCTAAATTTGGATCAGGACAGGCTGTACACATCTGTCTCTCTATACAGGCATTAAACTCCACATCTACTCCCCAACCCCCCCAAAAACCCCCAAACAACCCTCCAACATCAGCTAAAGTTACATATCCAGGGAATTTTCATACCAAATAGTGCCTAATGACTTTATATGAAGGATTAACTATCTGGATTTCTGGCTGGGATTTATGTTTTGTAGTTGCAATTCTTCTTGGTGCCTAAGGGGGATTTGGGGATACTGGATCACACAATACTTGGCTTTTGATTTAAATTGTATATCCCCATTCTACAGTTAAAGGGAAATCACTGTACTTCACAGACCTCACAAAAGTAATGAAATGTAAATAACCAGTTAGAGAGAATATGCATTCCATGACAATTGTTAGAGCTTTTGGGAGACAGAAAATACACCAGATTTGTATTTAATAGACGGGCTTTAAAAAGCCCTAGATAAAAAAGTGGTTTCTTGTAGCTGGATTTATTTTTGGAAGAACTGCTGTGTTTTATCCCATGAGGACTGTAGTTCTGATGCTTCCTGAATAGATCTTGACCTTCTGAAATTCTCTTTGCTAAAGCAGTTACAATACAGATTACACACCCTAAAAATAGTAATTCTAAGGATACTTCTGAATTTTCCTCTCTTTTTGACTCCTTCTCAAGGCAGTTAGCAAGAGGCCTGGAGAGCATGTGACATTTTATATGGTGGCTTCCAAATCCTTCCTGTGACAGGGCTTGGTATCTATATGAAATAATCGATTTGTCAGAGCTGTTGATGAAGCTACAGTGTCACAGTGTCCACGAACCATGCAATGGTTCCCAGAAACGGTGCTCTGCTTTGACTGCTCACTATCACTTGGGTCTACCTCTACCAACCATATGTTGGTCTGAAGCCAACATACCAATGATCCAACCACTATTGAGCCACTCCAGAGGCTTAATTAGAGGAGAAACTATTTCTGCATCAACTAGAGACCATATTAATTCAGCTATCCTTAAGATTTGACCTTTATCACGTCTGTTCCTTCTTCAGACAACGTGCAAAGTAATAAATATAGCCTTACGCACTGGGTCCCAAATACAACAAGGATCTACCTCTCTCGCAGCTTAAGTGTGAAGCTTTATTTTGTACGGAGGGAATCGGTTCCTTACATATTGACTGATGTTTTTTGCTGGATATCATCAGGCAATTATTAAGACTTTTGAACTGGTTTATCTGATTTACCTATATGCTAAATACACAGTATCTTTCTAGTCTTTTATCAGAACCACATGGGCTGTTTATGACATCTTCAAATGTTATTTTTGGATCTCTTCCAGCCTACGTGTCTTGATTTTACAATTACACTGATGCTTTATATAGATCTCATTTAGTCCTTGATGGACTACAGACATCCTGCTTGCTAGCTTCTTATCAGTTTCACTCTAAACCATTATTTCAGTTGCACAACAAAAGATGTTAGGTCAACTCTTTTTCAAAATACAGGTTTTTTAATCTACACTTTCTAAAATTACTTGTTCTGAGTATTTGAGAAATTTTTTCTAACTAAAGAAACTAAAATGCATTTTAAGATGACCACACAGGAAAGAGCAAACAGACAAAAGGCAATACTATAATCTATACTTTGTGAAAGAGAAATATCCCGGCATAAGTTGAATGCCTGCATAAATCAGCACACTTGAAAACAACTGCCCAACCAGACTAAATCAAGTTCTCCTTTTTGGAAGTTTCTGCAGTGCTGGAATTTATTCCCACCTGTTACCAGGGTTTCAAAGTGGATCTGACCAATAACCTCAGACTAGAAAATAATCTCTTTGGCAATGTGTTGGTTCAAGAACATGACAGCCCATAAGTTTTGTTTTCTGAAGGGAGACATTTGCCCAGATTGAAGCAAGTGTTCTGTTTGCAGTCATTGTGCTCCCCATTCTGTTTGAAGGGAAAGGCAGATGTCAGTTCTTTACAAATAATTAACAGTATCATCTTTACAAACTTTTCCTCCTTCATCAAGAAACTCTGTCTAGAAATTTCTGTACTTCTACCCTTTTTCCAGCACAAAACTAACTGCACATTCACTGTCATGAATGAAATAAATCAGATTAGGAGTATTGCATTATTGTTTCTGAAAGTACAAATTAAAGCTATCATCCTCCATTGCACCAAATACAGCCTGATTTTAGTACCCTACAGTAGATGGCTCATTGATACATGTCATTTATAATTCTCAAATATCATACGCTAATTTCTACTATTATGAAGCCATCACTCTGGAACTGAGAGGATGTAGTTTAAAAGCACTGCATTTTGTTGTGCTACTGTGTTCTTGCTGCTTTCATTAGCTACAACTATTCTACCACTCTGAAAATTAAGGCTATGTTAAATTAAGTGCAATAAATCTTCTACACAGTGCTTTCATTCAGATCTCATGGTTTTATCTGGATGATCCATTCCAAGGCTGGATAAGGGAATGATGAAAATGATGTAGTACATTTTCTAACCAGAGAGTATGAATGTATAAAGAAATGAAACCTGAGAACTTATTTTTCTCCTCTTCCTTAGGATTCTCATACCTTATTTTCTCCATTATGACTTAAAAACGTTTGTAAGTGGATAAAAATATAAGACTGAATGTAACTGTGTATCATCAGACTTAAAAAAAGATCTGTTTCTCAACCTAATAAGTGGGGAACAGTGAAAGCAGTACTGAATTTTTCCATCTCACTCTTTGATTTGAAGCTGAATCTAAAAGAGATACACTTCACACTCTGGGGAAAGAAATAGAAAATTAAACTTCCATTGCTGTTATGACTCTGTTAGCAGTGGGATATGAGGTCACGCTGCTGCCTCAATAAAGATTGCTCAGCCTCCTTCGCCAAGTGCTGTGGTCCTGCAGAGTATGAACAGCTTGTCTATGAAAGAGACTCTGGAAGTGGTGGCTCTATAAATGCCTAGCCTGCGCTGTTAATAAGGCATATCAGCTGGCAAGAGTTCCCACAGATGACTAAAGGCTATTAAACAGTAGTTTTCCAGCCTTGCAAAATTACTCTCTCCCCACCTTCTCCTTAGAGTCTGCCCACAGAAAGGCACAAATACAGATAGAACTGTAAATTCCCAAACTGCAAGGGATAAAAACAGGGATTTAAAGCCCACTTTCCCTCCACCCCCACCATTTTCCTGCAAGATGGAGGCTATAACAGAAGATGTAGGTGGGTTGTATAGTGGTGTTTCCATAGGCACCTGCAAAGAAAATACTGCAGCTACTGACCCCCTAACAAGGCTGGGAAGCATCTGGATCCCACTGGTAACCACCCTCAACCTTGTCCCCAGCATGGTGCACAATATAGCAACCCTATCAAGCTGCATTTCTGAAAGGCCCACAGGAAAGACAAGGACAGCAGCTGCAACCATTTTAAATACATGCAGGCCAAGTTCCTTCTCCCTTTAAAAGGTTTCCACTTACTTCCCTCACTACAGCAGAATTTAGACCCTACAGCTAGTAAACATCATCTACTATATGCAATTTCTAACACCGTCATGATAAAATATGCATCTGCAGGGTCTTAATAGGACACCTGCAGATCAGGTCAGAGAAGAACGGGGAATAGATCAAAATATGAACTCACCAGATCTCTATTCACCCACAGCCAAGAAAACAGGTATTCTGTAACTTTTGGCAGCTCAACACAGCACAAAAACAACTACTTTGGCTAAGGAGACAAAAGCCAATGTCAAAGGATTAAATATAAGAACAGGGCACTTCTTAGCTTTCTAACAGCTTCCAATGCCCTCAGTGCTTCATTTTAAACCCCTCATGAGCTGTACTTTGTTCCTTTATTTTTGTCACTAACAAGTTCATGGAGGAGATGTCCATTGGAAGTGACTAATAGAAGTTTTTAACACACACCTTATTCTTTGAAAAGAGGTTCTATAGATCAGCTATGTATATGAAAGATCATTTCCTTTGGTTTCTTTTGAACCTGTCTCTGACTACTTAATGCCTACTGGTGGGTTTTTCATTTTTTGGTTACCCCCTCCCACACTGGGAAAATATGGCATCAACATGCTGCTCACACTCCCTGTGCTACTGACCTACTATTGTCAAGTCTCCTCTCAGTTGTCTTGTCTTCTTTCCCTCCTCTTGGTTGAGAAATTAAACTCTCTAGACTTTTACTGTTTGTAACAGAAGATCATTCACACACATATAAACCAAAGGCAAAAGGTGGTACCAAACAACACCAAAACAAACCATTCCCAAAGCCACAGATTCAGACCAGAGTGCATGATAATTAGAGAAATTATGCATCTTTTTGTGCACTACTGTTCTAACTCTTAGGAAGAGTGTGATTCATTACTCCTAATAGGCACATCTAATATTGGAGTTACAGTCATCATATTTTACAATATTAAGTTATTATTATTTTGCATTAAAAATCAAGACACCTTATAAAGCCTAACTGTAGGGACTGAACATTTCAGGAAAACAAACAAACAAAAAAACCCCAAGCAAACCACCCCCACCTTAATAAATTGTTTTTATTAATTTACTCACAAAAAGCCTTTAAACTTTCGGCTTCCTTCTTTCTTGACATGATGATACAGTTTATTTACATGAACACCCAGGCTTCCCTACTTTCATCCTCTTCCTGCTCACCCAGCTGGAGGCCAGTCCAGGCTGCCCAGCCTCCAGCTCCAAGGTCTGGTGTCTTTCTTTTATTTGCTCACCTTCACAAGTCTCTAATCTTCACACACAAGTACTTTACAGAGTTCTTTCTGCCAGTTTTTTCACACACCCTCAAATCAAAATGAGTCTCAACTCCTCTGCTCTTAAGTCCACAAGTGTCATTCGCCCAACTACTCCATCGAAGTATAATGGAAATCCCCTCCAGTACCAAACTTAAACCTTTTTTTCCAGCCTTGCCAGTCTCTTGCTTAATCCTGCAATAAACACCTTTAGAGGGTTTTTTCCTATCTGTAGGGGAAAATCAAGGAAGTTTTATGCCTCAGAGTCTGATCTTTAAAGAGAGATGTTACATTTATGGATCATTTTAAAGGATATAATTATATAAGCACAATTTAATCATTATGAGTCATTGTGGATATGGAGAGAGTAAATCATGTTAAAGAAATGTGGTTACTTCTAAGAAAAAAAAAAGAAAAATGTTATTAGCCTAGACAAACCAAGAGGCTTGACATTAGCTAGATTTTTAAAAAGGTTCAGAGGGAATTCAAAATGATGGATCATTGTTATCTTTAAGAAAATTTTGTTGTGAAGGGCGGAAATGTTTCTTAAAAATTAAACTTCTATGCAATCGCAAGCACTTGAGACCCAGCATTCATATCTGAAGGTTGGTATCCTGAAGTCTGTCTCCCTCCCATCCCTTTAGTTTGGGTTTTTCTGGGGAACCTGTGTTTCCTGCAGAACTGCAGTAACTTCAATAGATCTGATGTAGTTTCCTGCCCTAAGGGATCAGCAGTACCAAGATACCAATCAGTACTCAGAAAAAACAGATTGTAGGGAAAATGGAAAAGCAGCTGCTGAGAAGTGAAGTCCCACAAGACTACAGATTAACACCAGCAGATTTTCATATTTTATTCAATGGTCTAGATAAAGCAGTAATAAATCAGATCATTAAATTTGCAGATGATACTAAAATAAGGGCAGTATTTAAGACACCAAGGGATGTAAGAGTAATCTTGACATTAACAAAATGGGCTCCAAGTTGAGATAGGAAGTTAAATAAGTATTCACATAACGTAATGCAAAGTAACACGCTTCAGAAAAAAATAACACCCAAGACACATGCTGAGACAGTTACAACTTAAATTATACCAAGTTAATTAATATGCAAAGAAAGAGAATTACAAGTTATACTTGCATTGCCATTCAAATTCATAGTTTTAAATCATAGTAAAAAGACACAACCCCTGTCCTAAAGGGATAAGGGATTAGCACTGACAAAATAACACACTATCATTTAACACAAGAAGACTAGGTGTTGGCCAGCACAATCTAAATAGGAGACCAACAGACCTCTTGACCAATCAGCTATTAACAAGACTCAGAATGACTGTAGCCCCCTACCACCACCACCTGCAACTTTCTACTGTCTTCTTCCGTACAAATTTATGTCTGATTAGATACTACTTCAAAATTACACAGATAATTTTTGAGAACATAAGTTTCCAGGTACGAAAAGAACAAGGTTATATTACCTTGTTATCTGAACAAAACTCAACAAAATTAAATGCCGAGGCAACCCCCTCCAACAATAAAAAAAAAAAACAAAAAACCAAAACAATCTCTAGAATCAGGCCTTAACATTGCACAAGAAAAAAGATCTGAGAATAAACCAAAAAGAAAGCCAATAAGATACAGAGAAAAGGGGGGAAAACAAAACAAAACAACAACATAAAGAACAAAAAAACCTTCAAGGAAACTAAAGGGAAAGGCCTTTAGCTCTAGTTCACAAAAAAAACCCCCAAAACAAACCAACAAAAAAACAAACCAAAACCAAAACGCTAACCCAGAAAACATTATTAAAGATACCAAAATAATTTCAATTATATAGCAAAAAGACTATTAAAAAAGTTACTCTCTATTAACGTTACTACAATAGCACATCATAACACCTACCTCCAGATTAGAATACCTCTTTTCATTATACCAGTGAAAATTCTGATGAAGACAGAAAAGAAGTCCCACCACACTTACTCTTGAAGCAATACAATCATTTAAATTGAGGGCAGCAGGTTCCCAGGTGTTCTTGCTTTAGCCAAATTTCTTCACCTAGCCTATTAACAGCCCCAATTCAGCAATACAATCATTTAAATTGAGGGCAGCAGGTTCCCAGGTGTTCTGGCTTTAGCCAAATTTCTTCACCTAGCCTATTAACAGCCCCGATTCATTACAAGTGTCCAGCTGTAAGGACTTCGTTAGACCTACTGTTTGTTACAACTCAAAGAACAGAATTTCAAGGAAAACAGCTATGTGAACAGAGAGAAACTGTCAAGGTCATATGATTCATTTATCTAGGAGCTTAGCAACAAAGGAGAGCTGTGAAATACCGTAATAAGTAAGAAGCCAATGGATCAACATAGTATCAAGCAACATCTTGAAGGAGATCAAAGTAGTAAATAAAAATAAAATGCAGTAACAAGAATGAGAATAGGGTTTCTTAACAGCATGAAATAGTAAATGAGTTGCAAAGGACCCACACATCTTAGAGCAATATAAACAGAGAGGAGGGAAATGCTAATGTTTTCTTTCCCTCAGTTAATAAGCATTAAAATAAATTTCTATTTATTCCTTCATGAAGCACATTAGTGTCTTTCCTAAACAAACAACATGAACTCTGATGTTTAGAAATAATGTTACCTTAAAACATTTAAACAAAATGTTAGAGGTTATAATGGAGTACTATTTAAGATTCCCAGAAAACCAAATAATTCATCTAGCCTACACTGCAGGAAAAAAAGAGAAAAAAAAAAAAAAAAGAAAATCTGTGACCCATACTGGTAAGCAAGCCCTCTGATTTCAGTTAGAAAACACAGTTTGAGATGTTTCTGAAAAGAATGCATTACAGTAAGTGTATCAATATCAATCAAGTTAGAGGATATATACACATAAAGTACACTGTATCTGGAAGCATTATACCACACAAGTAAAGCCTATAGCCTGTGATGTAAATTGAATAGAATCGGTTACAAAATCACAAATTCCAAGCAGTCAAGATAAAACCACATTTAAATATAAATATACCAGAGAATAAAACCGTTGTGAACTAAAAGCATGCTACGTGTCAGGATGACAGAATCCCTTGAACTCAATAAATTTGAGTTTAGCGTCCTTCAGTCATATCTCATTGCTGCAAGCACCAAATTGCATCTGCAAACTTTTTCACCTTGATCACATTTGCTGTTAAGTATCAAGGTCTAAGCTTGTTTAAGAATGTGTACAAGTGACATTAAGAAGTCTAATTTGTCAATACTATATCCTATGTAAGTCTGTGTAACCCAGCCAGCACGGGTTCATGAGGGGCAGGTCCTGCTTGACAAACCGGATCTCCTTCCATGACAAAGTGACTCGCTTGGCGGATGAAGGAAAGGCTGTGGATGTTATTTACCTGGACTTTAGCAAAGCCTTTGATACTGTCTCCCACAGTATCCTCCTGGAGAAACTGGCTGCCCATGGCTTAGATGTGGAGAGTGGGTGTACTCTCCACTGAGGTAAAAACTGGCTGGAGGGCAGGGCCTAGAGAGTGGTGGTGAATGGAATTAAATCCAGTTGGCGGCCGGTCACAAGTGGTGTCCCCCAGCGCTCAGCCTGTTCTCTTCAACATCTTTATCGATGATCTGGACGAGGGGATCGAATGCACCCTCAGTAAATTTGCAGACAACCCTAAGTTGGGTGGGAGTGTTGATCTGCTGGAGGGTAGAGAGCTTTTGCAGAGGGATCTGGACAGGCTGAATGGATGGTCTGAGACCAACAGCATGAGGTTCAATAAGGCCAAGTGCTTTGTCCTGCACTTGGGTCACAACAACCCCAGGCAGTGCTACTGGCCTGGGGAAGAATGGCTAGAGAGCTGTCTGGCAGAAAAGGACCTGGGGGTGTTGGTTGACTGTCAGCTGAACATGAGACAGCAGTGTGCCCAGGTGGCCAAAAAGGCCAACAGCATCCTGGCCTGTATCAGGAACAGTGTGGTGAGTAGGACCTGGGAGGTGATCGTCCCCCTGTACTCGGCACTGGTGAGACCCCACCTCGAGTACTGTGTCCAGTTTTGGGCCCCCTACCACTAGAAAGACATTGAGGTGCTGGAGCGGGTCCAGAGAAGGGCAATGAAGCTGGTGAGGGATCTGGAGCACAAGCCTTATGAGGAGAGGCTGAGGGAGCTGGGGGTGTTTAGTCTGGGGAAAAGGAGACTGAGGGGAGACCTCATCGCTCTCTACAGCTACCTGAAAGGAGGCTGTAGAGAGGCGGGGGTTGGTCTCTTCTCCCAAGTTACAGATGGTAGGACAAGGGGAAATGGCCTC
>BJBW01000321.1:8256-20465 GCA_004320125.1 Scolopax mira | reverse complement strand
AGGTCCCTTCCAACCTAGGTGATTCTGTGATTCTGTGTAATTCCTCAGATACAATAATAAATATATGTAAATGGTTATGTCTTTATAGCAACTACAATAGAAGTTGGAGGACACCCAAAATCTGAAATCTTAATTTCCACTACTTTTATCTTTACTGTCTCTGCTAGCATTGCCCCCATCCCAGCCAGCCAGCCACCCACACAACTGGTCTAAAAGTTCACTGTTGTCTTGCAGACTGGTTTGCTTCCAATATGGAATAACGCCTTCAAGGATTCTGCATTTAATGACAGCCAATCTGAGTGAGTTTTCACTCCGTTGATTAATTCTGCATTTTTGTTTGGAAGAGATGGTAAGAAAGGAAGTACCTATTTCATTTCTTTCTTTCACATTGTATCATAAAAAATGCACAAGGGCAAGAAGGGTGAGTAACTCTGATACTACAGGCAACTAGTGCCATTAGCAAGCAATTCCAACTGAACTTTCAAATTTTTATTCTAAATCTATTGCTGATTAGTTGTATTTTAAGGCTTCTTTGACAATTAGTTTACCATCTTCCCCTTTTTTGATGTTTGCTCCCTGAATACTTAAGGGTTACATGCAAACTGCCCTCCTATTCTCCAAGGTTCTGGTGTGCATCCCGGCTGTGTTCTGACTAGCTGCTGGCACACGGCAAGGTTTTCCATATCTCCTTTCATCCCTATTGTGCAGACAGCTGGTTACACCAGCCTGAGAGCAGCATTTGTTGTGTCCTCAACCTGAGCATGAGGAACTCTCTCTTAAATCCAGCTACCCTGCAATTTGTGGACAGCCTGGACAAAGCAATCCTACTAGCTCTTAGATTTTGTTTTATTTCTTCAAAAGATGAGTCCTTTTTCAGCCTCTAAATAGCCTTGATGCCTTCCTTCATGTCTAGATGACTAGAAATTTATCTAATACCATGGTGTTATGGATAGGATCTCATCAGTATCTTGTAAAAATAGTATTAGAGCTTTTCTACCTTAACAAGGAATTTCTCACTGAAATACCTCCTCCTTTCTCAACCACAGCCCTTTAGAACCTCCTGAAACTGACTAACAGACCCAGCTCTTCCTTCTCCATTACTCTTGGACACTTGTGTTTTGAGTTAAAAGCAGACTTTTGTCATTGGTCCTTCAGTGAATGGCATTGCCATTCATATTACTGAAGTTCATTAAATTTCTGTTATTCTATTCTTAAGATCATACTATATCCAGGTCTGTCTCTCCTGGTGCATTTCAGCTTTATCAGCTAATTTTAATTTCTACACTCATTCTGTGCCAAAGTAATTAGAGCAATGTTAAATAATAGTCCCAAGACTGAATTTTATCAGTTCTTCCTAAGAAAATTAAAATAGGTGAACTGGGCGAGATGAAAATTTCCCTTCTACCAAGATGCTCGAGGAAAGTGTGTGATTTTTCTGTTGAATAGTCCATGATAGATACTTTTTTTATTCCATAAACCCATCTAAGTATTTTTGAACTTCATAAACATTTTTTATATTTATAACATTCTATATCTGTAAACTTCAAGGCTTAATTTTACCGACAGGTAAAATAGTACTCCATTTTCTTTTAAAGCAAACAACCTATAATGTCATTTGATCTTACCTAGATTTTGTAATTTTAAAGAAAGTTAATTAGCATCCCCTACTGATGCCCTGTCTACTTGTAATTTTATAGACCACAGTCTTATTCCCTTTCAGCCAGATTTTCTTGAGGCTGAAAAGACCTCGTGTATTTAGAAATCCATTTTGTCTGTTTCCTTACATGCCTTACAATTCCTGCATTTATCATTATCTCTCACAGCTTTGCTAATAATTTCCCAAACAGCATTATACAATATTATTTGTTAAAGTATTGATAGATGATATATTATACTGTTCTTGTCTAAAAAATCAGTTATCCCATGTAGAAATGGAGCAATATGGAGTCTAGCATGACTTTATTTTGGTAACCTATGCTGCATTTTATTCTGTTTCCTGTATACCCTCACATTTTTAATGTTTTTTTTCTTTTAATTTTTAAAAACTTTTGAATTCTATTCAGGCCAGGCTAATGAGCAACAAATTACTTCAATAATTTTCTCCTTTTATCTAATAGAAGTGTACTATCTGTTGTTCTCCAGTGATGAAAGCATCTTTATTCCTTCATTATTTTGGAACAGTGAATAATGGGTGCCCAGACTTGAACTCATTAAGCTTATTTAATTTTGTTCCCGTTAGTTATTTCCTTTTATATATAGTCAAACCCATGACATTTCCTCATCTTGCTTTCATGTTCTAAATCTTCGTCTTAATTTGAAACTGAAACAAGGCATTCATTTGAGTTTTTAACTGTGCTTTCTGAATTTATTTTTTTATTCTTTTTACAACTTCTGAGTTCAATATTTCACAGCTCTCAACTGCTCCTTAGCAGTGCCTGACTTCCTAGATAAAGTTTACTTCACTGATGAGTTCTTTTTTCCATTCCTTTTATGTTTACTCCTCGTATATTCACACCATGACTACTCATCTAATCCGGCTTGGAACTTTTCCTGTGTATTTATGTTTCTCCTGCAGCCCACATACAATTCTTTCATCTTTGCAGCTCAGGTTGTACAACCCGTGTAGGTGTCGTTGGGAGGGATCATTACCTCAATGCAGTGCCTTTCCACTACCTTGCATTGCCACGGACCTGGTGATGTGCTGGAACCCGTAGCCTTAATGCTGGGGAAACTGGTGTATCCCGCATCCAGGTGGCCCTGCGCAGAGCTGCAGTCTGTCACAGCTGAGATGAAGGTGGATTTTAATAAGACAGGACAGGCTCAGGCGGGATGTCTCTGTCCTGTGCTCTCAGGACACAATGTTCCAAGAAGATTATTAGCACAGCACCATGCCAATATGGGCTGGGGCTTTTCTGAGCTGATGATGATGATGAGTGTGAATGATAGTACAGAGAGGCCAAAAAACCTTTACATAGTCTGCTTGAGTATGGTGAGACATACTAGAAGTTCCTTGTCATACCAGAACCAGGTGCCTATATAAAAGACCTTTGTGGTGTCCTTACCCCCTGTTTCCTGTGGTCTTATTTGCACAGATCTTACTGAATTTTACTCATTTCAATTAAATAAATCCCTCCCTTAATATCTATCTTCAAGCCTAGAGAAAGCAGCTTTAATTTGCTGCTTCTAGTATTCTCTCCTCACATTCATTTGAGCAAACAAATGATCTTGAAATCACAGGTAGGTGACTCTATAATATTTGCTTGCTTGAACTGATATCACTGAAACTGCTCATACAAGCCAAAAGGATAAAATACCAAACCAGGATTGTTCTTACGTAGCAATATTTGCACAGAAAAGTCACAATACACATGTGGAAAAGTGTACACAATATACTTTATTCTTTCCTATTTTATCCTTTTACAGACACTCTTAAAGCAGCAAATAATGTGATAGAATTCCTATTAAATAAATGAAAGGTGAGATTAATTTGGATATATTTTTTATTATAAAAGGTGTCTTTACAACATCATTAGCATTTTATATCTCCCTCAGGCTCTGTAAATGCTGAGTAAGAATGGAGAACACAATGCTAGCTGTAAAAGTTGAACATTTCTCACCATGTAGCAGGAGAAATGGATATATTATTTATATGAGAACAGTAACTGAAGACATTATAATGGTTTTACATGGTATATGAAGGGGTTTATGCAGAGATTTGCAAAACATACAGTTCAGAGAATAGTCAAGTTATTTGAGGCTTTACCAAGTACTTTTGCACTCAGATTGTTTGAGTCAATTATGCGTGCTATTCTAGGATCATACTTCATCTCTTCATTTCATGGTAAGATCCTGACTAGCTCCCTGACTGAGCTGTGTTTTTATTATAATGGAGTCAATAGGGTATAAGCCATGTTGCTATTGGTGAAGATACTCTAGAATAAATAAGAGCAAAACCAGATCCTAAGATACGTGAAACAATACCAAGATGTAAAATGTAATTAAAACCTTTAGTGGTTTAAGAGAATAAACTTCTTCTAAAAATCACAATTAACTAAATCAAATCATATGCAAAAAAACTCAAACCAAAATTAAATCCTACCAAAATCTATAACCTGAGGGAATAATGAAATCTTCTGCTTCTTTCATCATGCAAAATATTGAGGAACTCTATTATATCCCCGTAGAAAAGAAGAACACAGGAAAATGTCCCCAGAGTCACAAGCTGCAGCAAATAAACATGAAACTTTCATATGAACACATTCATCATGGGCCAAACATTATGGAGAGACATGTGTTGAGGAAAATACGGCACATTTCTCTGGTGTGCAGGAAGGCTCTGTGAGTCCTCAGGAGAATGAGGAACAGAAGGGAAAGAGGCTGTCCTGAGGACCATGCTTGCCGTAGCACGCTCTCCTTGTGCATTTCAGATCTCCTAATTTCTCCTGGAGACTTTGTGAAGTTACTCAGTACTGCCTGCTGCTGACACCAGGGTCTGAATGTTAAAATCTTCTCATAGTACATACACATTTAAAAAAATGTAAACACAGTGGCTAATTTATTGTAATGTAAATCCATTAGCCACACTTACTCATTGTATATCAGTCTTGCATCTCTGGACAAGTCCAGGACCCTCACTGTAAACTCTAAACAGACACAAGAAATATTGACAATATAATCCAGAGGTGTGAAGATGGGTCACTTAGAAAAAAACAGAACTAATTTCATCCTAAATAATCTGGACTATTGTGTCCCTTTGACAGCACAGACTTCATTTCTTGCCAAGTCTTCGCTGAGAGCCTAGCTGCTACTGTACCCACGCCGTTAGACCTGGTTTATCAATACTTGTCAAAGCCTTGTGTGTATCTATAGGGAGTTCAATCAACCCATT
The DNA here is from genome assembly GCA_004320125.1 of Scolopax mira. NCBI lineage: Eukaryota > Metazoa > Chordata > Aves > Charadriiformes > Scolopacidae > Scolopax > Scolopax mira. The sequence goes on along the minus strand of BJBW01000321.1, from coordinate 15,577 downwards.
TGAGGTTGCCACTTGGGTTGATGGGTTTCTTCTGAACAAACTTTAGACATCTGTGCGAATTTCTAAGCTTAGCCATCATCAAAAGAAAGGTACTTTTTTCTTCTTGAGTCTGATTTGAACTCTTGTCCTAGTTTTCTTTTTTTTGTTTTGCATTGGTATTTTCATTCCTGTATGTGTTCTGATGACAGGTGTGTATCTGCTTTTGTTTTGACTGAAATTTTTAGTTGCCAAACAATTTTTGGTTTACTAATATACATATGGATTTTTTTTTTTCAGAAGATTATTCTTCAAAGCTCCAATAGATGTCACTATCAAAATATAAAAGAGAGCTGGCTGTGTAAAAGTCAAAGAGAAAGGCAGCAGGGAAGCCTTCCTCACTGGACCGCTTCAAATCCCAGCGTGACAGCATAATTCATTAAGCTACACATTGAAGTCAGCAGCTGCCAGCCAAACAGTGCACGTCTTTTCATTCTTTAAGTCCTTATTATTAGATCAAAAATATCTAATAGTTTCACTGAATATGAAAGCAAGAGTAAACCTACTGAGTGTCTGGGCTAATGACCACTTTCCTGTTAGCTTTTTGCTCTGTCCTGATTCAACTACAAAAAATGGCATATCTTTTCTTTAGCTCACTTTGCACATTACTACACTGTTTTACAAATGCTCTTTTTCCCTGTTGCTTTCGATAGTGTCTGGAGTAAGTCTGCTGGGAAGCTTTACTACTGCTTTTGGAATGACCTGTCAAAACATGACAGCGCTGCTTGAAATGCGTAAGTGAAGCTTATGAGTAAAATGATTTCAGAGCTATTTGCCCACACTACAGAAATATTTCACTTTTTTCTACTGACCAAGCAGTTCTTTTTTGTCTCACCCCTAAACCTTTGGAAAAAAAGCACATTTTCTGTGTGGCTTTTGTAATCTTTCATTGTTCTGAATCTTTCTTTTTTTATGCTGTTTGGAATAGAGCAGGAAAGCCCTATGTAGCTATTGTGTCGACTCTACTGCATGATATTGAGATGACTCTACCAGCTATACTGCCTTGGAAAAGAAGCTACTTTAAAGTTTAAAAAAACGTTTGTAGACCCTAAATCTTGGGAATACACCTAAGAGTGGAAGCCCTTCTACCTTAGAAAACCTTATGACTTTTCTATAAACCTCTGTAAGAGATTTATATCATACGGGATATGTTCAATGTCATTTTGATCAAGAAGTAGAGCATTTTCAGTGGTGCAAGTTTTGCAAAAAGTGCATCAGGATCCATCCCCAAACTGAACTGTACCACAAGATGTCAGTATCCAATACAAACAGCTCCCATGTTCATGACTCCCTGTGATCTGCTTGTGAACCTTATTCCAGTTTGGAGTAAAATTACTCCAACATTGAAGCAACAAATATGTTCAAAAGGTTGCTAGACTGTTTACAAGCAACTAGATGAAGTATCAAAGAGACAAGAGTAGCTGAATAATTAATTGCAAACTACCTATCCAGCCTAGAGCCCTATGGCTCTAGGAGGTCTTCTCACTCTGTCTAGATTCCTGGACCCATGCATTAAATCAAAGACATAGACATTTTGATGGTTCTGCTAATGACAAGTCTGTGGCTCCTGGTCTAGAGAACCTTTATATTTTAACGCAAAAGTCTTCGTAAAAAATTTCTGATGTAAGCTATAAACTTTACAACATTCTACTGCACTTACCTTTTAAACCATTTCTTACAGGGAATTTGGCTGAGCCACAGTTTAATGAGCTTAGGATGTGAGGAAATTCAATGAGCCAAAAAGAAAAAACAACCAAACACAAAGGTCAGCACAGCTACCCAATTTATGTCAGCCAAGGATCAGGCTCTTCTTAGTGAAGCACCGTAGGAATAGGACTAAGTGGCTGTTTCTGTCTCATCTGCCTAAAGAAAATTATTTTCAAGACCTACTTTGCTTTGGGATGATGGGAACCTCCAAAAGGTATAAACATCATGCTGGAGACAACTAAATATGAGCACACATTACAGGTCGCAGGGCTGCTTTCCACCAGAAATGGCAGCAACTGAGCACATCTAATCTAGAATTAGTTCTCAGGGAACACAGCAATGGGCTTTTTCATTTGCTTTTTACCTGCTGCTTCTTGTTAAAGGAGGGGTTACTCTTTGATCTGTCACTAATCCTCTCTAATGTGCAAAAACCTTACCTGTGAGACAATCTTCATCTTGGAATCAGCTCATGATAAAAAAGCATAGAATCAAAGAACCATAGAAGGGTTGGAAGAGACCTTGAAGGTCATTGAGTTCCAACTTCACTGCCATGGGCAGGGACACCTCCCACTAGACCAGGCTGATAAAAGCCCCATCCAGCCCAATCTGGAAGCAGAGCCCAGGTCCTCCTGCATGGTGTCTAAGCAGTTTACTTTAGTGACCACCTCCAGAAATTCTGTAAAATGGGCCATCAGAAAGCAAATTGAAACTGCACAGCATCCCTCTACTCTTAGGAGAATCTTGCACAGGAAACACATTCACAGGAGATGATGCTAGGGTCCTTAGCCTAGCTGGCTTTCCCCATTCATGGAGTTTCCCTGTAGAAGCTGTAGGAAAGGCACTGAGACTTTTCAAAGAATCCAGTGAGAAAAAATCAAAAGCAGAAACCTCCAATAGCAATTGTCATAGCACAGAAAAATCATTGATGGCTTTTTATTAATCAGATTTTCTCAGACATCTAAAGTACAGCATTTTACCTAGCCTATAATTCTGTACTCGCTATAAGGATAGAGAAAATAAAAGGTGAAATAAACAATGACCACACTATGAAAAGCTAAAGAGAAAAATTTGTTAGGACTTCCTATGCATACCTGAAAAAATTAATATATTTTCTCCAGACAAGCAAATAAGACAGAGAAACCATAAAAGAAAAATATATTTCTACATAATTTTAGCTCACTTTTCCCTCATCAGAAGCTGCTCCCCAGAGGAAACAAATGTAAGAACAAAACCATGTAGTGTTATTATTTTGCACCTTTTTAACCTTAGCGTCTGCTGCATATGTAAAAACATAAAGATTATGACTGCAGTTACTCAGAAATACTAGACAGTTGTTAAGAAATATGACTATGCCTTCTGGAAAACACAAAAGTAGAGCTACATATTGTATTCTATGAGAATTCATACATAAATCTCTACGTCTTAGAAACCAAATGAATATCTTCTAACCAGGCAAACTTGAGGACTCAGGCACTATTAATTCTGTTGCTCTGAGATCTCCTTAACAGGAAAATGAGCCTTACAGTTGAGTATTTTCCACAGAATATATTTAGACTACATAACTACATTTTCCATAAGTTCCAGAAAATCTTCCAGAAAAAACAAAAACATCCCAGTGCACATTTTTGGCAAATTTGACTGAGCTCAGACTGAGCAACTGAACTTGAAATGTTGAGTTACTTTTACTAATATTAATAATACAGTGATTAATATTTTTTTTAACTCTTAGTAGAAGTAGCATTGGTCATTACTGCTTGTCCCATTAAAATCTGGCTGCAAGTCATCCCTGATAATTTCTTCAACATACTGTTAAAAATTAACTTCATAGGTATTACTCTGCGTTACACCACCTACAACTATATTGTTTGTGAAATACTATTTAGAACCTTTATTCTCTGAACCTTTGCTCATTCTGACATAAAAGAAATAATCTTTTAAAAATATTGGACCTCTGTATTGAGTAGTTTCTGCCAGTGATTCACACGCATTGCACACAACCTTGTATACTCATCCTGTTAAATGAGAAAATTACAGTAGGAAATGTACTAAATTGTGCGATTTAGTGGATGCATTTATACCGGCTTCAATGCTCAGTGCTACATCTCGCCAGTTTTCATTATCTTGCATCTAAGTGCAATAGAATCTGACAGGACCTTAAAGATGTGGATCGCGGATACATGTCAAATGGTCAAACCCATCAGCATATCATTTCATCTTCCTGATTCAAGTATTGGTAGAAAAGTGCCTGCTCTGTATTAGAAGACCCATGTGCCCTGCACTTACCCAGGGCATAGTGATGGAGAACCTCCTGGACGAGAGAAAGTAACAATAATCCCCCCACACCTACAAATAAGCCACAAGAACTGTTTGTGGACCATCTTCTCTGTCATATCTGTTCTTATTAACTTTCTGGTTTGAGTGAGAGGGACTTTGTGCTATTCACTTCTGCCAATCTCCTGCTGCACCAACAGGGTCTGCTGTAACCTGTGCTCCTCTCTCACTCTTGCCACCCAAGTCCACCTTCATTTCCCCACCTGGAAACATTGGAGAAGGGAGACCACTCATCTCACCTTAGGCTACTTGATACTTGAACGTCCACTTCTGCCAACACTCAGATGTCTCCCAGCACAGTCAGAAAAATAGTTATTTTCCATGTAACTTCTTAAGAGCCTGTTGATTCCTCAGGGAAAATATTACAGGCTTCCATTAAGAGGTGCAAAGAGGAAGCCATTAGTGGTGTACAGCAAGTTTCCATAGTCCTGTAACACCCAGGACTATGTTAACTAAATTCCAATGCTATCACAGGGCTTTCTTGCAAGGAGAAATCCTGGGGAAAAAAATTACTGAGCAATAATTCTGCTTCTGTAGCACAAACCGTTGTTGATTGTGCTTCATTAATAAGGCCATTCACACACATGCTAAAATTCAATTATCAGGCATAATTAGCCATAGGCATGAGGCACTCTTAGATTTTCCCAAGAAGAATTGGAATATTGCTGGCAAACAAAATAATTGGAGTATATATCTTATTATTGGTCATGAAGGCAAGACTACATTACTCCTCTCTTACAGCTGTGTTTCAGGGAAAATAAATCCTACATAAAATAAAACCAAAGGTGATCTGACCTTCAATGGAAAACTTTACTGTCAGAATCTTAGAAACATCCTTTTCATTTCTCCCACCGATCCCTGATCATCACACTTTTCTCTGTTAGACATCGCTGTGAAATCCAATTTTGTGATGATGGATAGGAGTACATGAGGTTTTCCAAAAATAAGCATGTTGATACATACCTACACTGCTGCAATGTATAACACCTTACCCTCCCTGAAAGCATTTTTTTTTTGCACTGTGATTAAAAGAAGAGCAAAAATAAAATCTGTGCTTTCAGAATGATTAAAGGTAATGAGTCAGCCGTGAGTCATGAGTGGAGAGAAGGTACAGGGCTGCAATCAGTGAAATCACAAATGCTGCTTCTTGAAGCAAAGGAGTAATGCCAGTATCTTCAAATAAGAGGCTCATGACCTCAATGCAGACAGACACCAGCAAAAGACATGATCACAGTCTGTAAGTTAGTAGGTTATTCTTCAATTTAAGAATTGTAGTTCAATTGTCTTATAGTATTTTTCTTTCCTGGAAAAAAATTCTATAACAGTAATTTATGTGCTGGTAAGTACTTACATTCAAGGTTTGTGGAAGAATGTAAATAGCAGAAACACCACAAATGCCATAGTGTTTAAAATGTTCCATGATTTTCTTTATTCACTTAATTTCTTCTTAGTCAAAGATTATTACTACTGGGTTGCTTGCCTCTGCCACAGGAAAATCAGCAGGTTAGAAAATAGTGGGTAAAAACTGTGGCAGAACATCCTGAGGCAGAGAGAGACAGTGATAGCTAAAGCTCAGCACTGAAGGGACAACAAGTAACTAGAAAGACTTAACAGCAAAGAAACAGGAGAGGGAGTAGAAACTGGGAAAAAGGCAGTGCTCTGTTACTGGAATGGAAATAGAAAATAAATCCTTAGAGGACACTAGGCAGATATACAATGAAATAAATAAATACAACATTAACAATGTATGTGAAGTATATTGTGTGTTTTGAATGCTAGAAGAGGAAGTAGGATAGGAACAGTAGAGGAAGAGAGAAAGTAGTCACCTTTAGATAAGTATGTTTGGCTCTCATCTATTAAAATAACATAACATATTTGTGTATGTGAAATATGCTAATACGTACCCCCACACATAACAAACCTAAATCAAGACAGAAGAGAGTTTTTTGCAAAGATAAATAAACACAAAAGAGAGACAAAGAGACAAATGGGAAGAAAGAATAAAGGAGCAAGGGGTGTGGGGGGGAGAGGATTCATTTTGCATCACTTTTCTTTGCCAAACTATAAACACAAGGATACTCAACAGTTCATTCTTACTCAATGTTTCCACATTTTTCTGCTGTTTTCCATAGGTGGGGCAAAAATGACAAAGGGAGCGAGCCAAGTTTTCCATTGGCCCTGATATTAACATGGAAGTGTTTCTCCAACGTGTGCGATATCTTATTTTTGCTTTACCTTGTGGTTTGAGTCTGAGTTTCAAACCCGGTATTTTTACGCTTCTTTCCTCTGTAGAAAGAGAAAATCCTGAAGTCTGCAGTACATCTCTTGTTTGCTTTGACCAGAACCTCTGGGAGTGACTGGCAGCCGGATGCACCGTGGCTGAGGTCTGTGCATCCCAGAGATGCTGAGGGCAGTGGCGCCCTCAGAGAGCTGGCTCTGCAGCCCATTTTGGTTTAATTCCAAACTGAGGAGGTCAAACACCAGCAGGGAACCAGGAAACCCAGCAAAACTCTGCCTCACGGCCATTGTATACACCTATATCGGAACCAGAAGTTTTGTGGAAAAAGTATAGACCAAGAATAGTTTTTTCCCATTCAGCATTAGCAACTCCAAGAGTTTAAAGATCAGGAGTCAAGCCTCATGCAATCACTAGGGTGGTTTAAAAAGGAAAATATTTAAAAGTATTATTTATTAAAATCTTCTTGTTTGCCTCTTAGCTTTTGAACCTGTGTAGCTTGTTTCCAGCAGTGAGAAACATTTGTTAAAGAGAGTAAATATGTTAAAAAAACACCACCGCCCAGAAAAAAAAAAAAAAAGAAAAGAAAAAAAAGGCAGTGGTTACAGGATTCCAGGAGCCAGATTTTTAAAAAAAACTTCAATGATGGGCACTATAGCTTGCATGATATTGCAAGATATGGTGATGCTTTGAGAGTTATCGCTTTTCTTGATGAACTCCATTGCTGAGCCATAGCTTGTTTTAGCACAAGTTAAAGAGCAAAGAAGAAAAGTCCAACCACTTACCTTTGGGGCCATTCAGCTTAGCAGTGTCTAATCACATGTCACAGATCCCCAAAATCTCACAGAAATTTGTCTGTAAAAAGGAAGCTTTAAATATCTGACCAGATATCCCACAGATTTGAGAGAAATCTTGAGACAGGAAAGTCAACAGAAAGGGCCCTGAGTCCATTGTACCCCGAATGAATGGCTTAAGCTTTAACTGTCATCATTTACCCATCAAAGGGCTCTG
>BJBW01000320.1:124775-147299 GCA_004320125.1 Scolopax mira | reverse complement strand
GTGTCCCTGCCCGTGGCAGGGGGGTTGGAACTCAATGATCTTTAAGGTCCCTTCTAACTCAACCATTCTATGATTCTACGATCCTAGCTTACCCTTTCTGACTATTTTCTTAAAATCATGGTAAAATCATCAATCAATCACAGGATTTTCATAGGTAGATCTTTAGAAAGTTACATCTACTCCAGAACACAGTCACCGCAGGGCTAAGAGAGCTTTTACAGTGACAGAGGGGAGCCCTGTGCCACAACACCTGTACTACAGAAAGGCAGACATAGCACCCATTCCCCACATGCCAACTTTAATACTCGAGGCATCAAGATCTGACCGAGATGGAGTTACACAGCGGACACAGAGGGGTGGGGAAATGCAGCAGAACAGCTTTCTGGCTGCTCTGAGCTCACACCGTCCCTCCTGGCTTCCTGCACCCCCCCACTGGTGTCCCCTGAGCAGGACACAGTCACTGGCTGCTGGCTGAGCCTGTCACAGCCCTACCAGCCCGAGAGTGAGAAGGCTGTTGTTCGCAACAGGAAATGTTTCGGGGGACTGAATGGCACCAGGGGGAAGCTACAGAGCATCCCACCAAAACAGGAGATGAATTTTAATGTGAAATACAAACGAGGCTGGTGAGTTGTTTTGAAAGACATGAGAAAACAACAAACAAAAAAAAAGACCCTCCTTGGATCTTTTATTCTTGCAAAAGGAAACAGGGGGAAAAAAGGCATTCATTCTTTTGCTGGTGATTTGGCTTATGTTGCTGGACACCTTTAAAAAGATTTGCTACCCCAAAGAGCCTTCTTTTCTAAATAGAAGCTCAAAATAGTTTCAGACTTTATTTCCATTTCCTCCACAGAACTGAAGCCAGCAGACCCTTCTCCAGCCAGTATGAGGCTTTAGAAAAAGCCTAGTGTGTAGCAACAGGCTGAATTTGAGCGAGTGCCTTCTAGCCAGGCAGGACACAGCCTGAAACACCTCACTGATGGCTACAAGGCATTATATACCATTAGTGTAGCTGTTCACACTGAGCCCATAAAAGCATTTGGAAAAGTTTTTATGATAGAAACAAACCAAAAAAAAAAAAAAAGCCTTTTAAGAAACTCCCCTTTGCAGCCAATTTTGGACTAATGTCAACGGCTGAAAAAAATTAAGGCCAGATTATGCCATTGTACCAAAAAAAAAAAAAATCCTAATACTTACAGAATGCAAAGACCTGTTCTGTACCTTCTAGGAACAACCATTCTGCAACGCTGACATCTTGTGGTGGCCTGCTGAGTGAGCTCTGTCTTCATGTCACACCTGAGGAATTTCACACACAGGTGAAATAAGAGCATAGAATTATTGTGTTCGGCTTGGTTTCTTTTTCTTCTCAGGCTACTTTTTTTGTTTGTTTGTTTAGTTATTACTCACTCGTTATGTGTATTACTCATTTTTCAAGTTGTGGCTCTGGTGTTCTCACCTTGATTGCCTCATTTATTGAAATGAGGTGGCCAAATCTTGTCCCATACCAAAAGCAGTTTGTCCCAGAGGCAAAAGCTTCTGGTTTTCTCCTTCTGCTCTTTCTGCAAGGGGAGCGTCTCCTGCAGGTGTGATGCAGAAGGGTCTCCTCATGCAGAAGATGCCCTTTATCCTTCAGCTCAGGAGATGGGAGTGCGTGGCAGACAGATCCCAACGCAGACCCCACTCACAACATGTATTTCTCTGATACGAGGAATCCTAAATGTCTCCTGTTTGCAACCAGTATTCCTTGAAGCTTCTAATTGCTGCATAGCCCAAAAAATGTTTGCTAATACCCAGACCTGTTTCTGGCTCTTCTAATTAAGTAGAAGCATCTTAAAATTACCCTGTGCTGGCCTGTGTCTTTCAAATGGATAGATTTCTGCCTGAAGATTTTTCTTGAAAAGATGCGAATACCCCTGGTGTGGGCACCCTGTCTTTGGTGTACACCCAACTGTCAGTAACGTCCTTAAATTGACTAGCAAATGTCACTGTTTTTATTTGTGTCCTCCCTCCCCACCGAATATTTCCATGGTAATGTGGTTCAGTGCAACTTCCTGGCTTGGTTTCTCAAAATGTGCTTGGGCAGACACTTGGCATTTGAAATGAATCACACGTTGCCACTCCCTGGAAAAACACATGATGGCTGATGGAACCTGTGCTATTACTGGCCATGGTGGGAGTTTAGTACTGGAGCTAGCGATTCTGCAGCTCGGTGGTGATCCTAAAACGAGGTCTCCTGAGGATGTGTGGGTGCTTTTTCTCAGGATTAGGCTCTAAGAACAGAGGGGGGTGTTTTTTTGGTTTTTATTAGTCCATAAAGGGTAAATTATCACAAATGCAGACACTTACACAGTTCCATTCAGGCTATTGGTTTGAATTTCTGTAAGCAGGTGCAAACCCAGGAGGGAAATCTATTTATCATTGATTCACTACAGATGTCACCTGGGGGAAGTAGAAAGGGGTGATGGATTAAAACCTGCTGAAATTAAGTGGAAGTTTTGGATAACATACATAGGTAAAGAGAGTGGAATAAATGAATGCTATTATGCGTTGACTAGTACCTCTCACCCAGGGCTGTTCATTTAAGGATATGCAACCTTCAGCTTCTTTGTGTTCCAAAGCCCAGGTGTTACTCCATTAAGATCTGGTGACAGGACACTTGTAAATATATACCCCGCAGCCTCCAACACTCTCCCTTCAAACCACAAGGGAAGTACCTGGCCTGTGGTATAGTTCACTTGAAGAAAGATTTCTGAGTTTACTCTCTTGCAAATCTATTCCTTGGGTTTCTGCAGACTCACCCATTTCTCACTGGATTGGTCCTTTGCTACCAAAACCAAACAAGCTGTTTCATTCTGGTGCCCTATTGTATTCAAAAAGCTGATACAGCCACGGTGCTCAGTATTTCTCCCTGTGGTTTCTGAACCTGTGGTTCATGCCCCCCGTGCTCCAGGGACCACATTTCCCCAGTGCTGCTCTTCGAGGTCCCTTGTGCCGGGGACGGAACCTTGGCTCGGAACCTCCCCTTCGGACCACTGAGCCTTCGCAGGGCCAACAGCACCCACCCTAAAGCTGCGACTCCCACCTCACGGCAGCGATTCTCAATCCCCCTCAGGCAGGATGAAGCCGGCCCGGTGCTGGCAGGCGGGAGGAATGGCGAAGGAGGCAGAAATCGCCTCAGGATTTCTCAGGCGGGCAACGGCAACGCCTCAGCCCAGCTGCCGTGCCCTGAGGCGACGGCCCCGCGCGCCAACATGGCGGCGGCGCCTCTGCCCGCCCCGGCCCGCTCCCCGGAGCGCCACCACCGCCGCCCTCCCCGCACGGCCCGGGCACCCGGGCGGGGCTTGTGCTCCCCTCGCCCGCTATGGCGCCGGCAAGAACCCCCCTGTCCCTTCAGGCCTCCACCCGAGCTGCTCGCTGAGCTTCGCCCTCGGCAAGCTGGCCTTGGGGCGCGGCGCGGCGCGGCTCGACACACCCTGCGGGCGGAGCCCGCCGCATCCTCGGGGATCGCCGGGAAAGCCGTGAGTAACGGGAGCGGGCCGGGGGAGGCGATGGGGGGCGGCTGTGCCCGTCTTCCCAGCACCCGCTGAGGGGCCCCGGTCGCTGCCCCATCCCGTTGGGCTGAGCGCCCCGCGGCTGAGCGGGGCAGGTGGAGCGGGACCCCGCTGCCCCGCCCGGGCCCGTCACCGCGCTGAGGGGGAGCCGCTGCGGCCGCCTTGCTGACGGTTGGAGCTCCCCTTCCCTGCTTCTGCTCGTCCTCAGCCTTCCCGGCGGGGAGAACAAGGCTGAATGGCGTCAGTTTCACGCGTGGTGGCTCCGAGACGGTTCTGCGGGGCAGCAGGAGCGTGTGAGGGGGGTCCCCGCCTCAGCGCGGGTCCGGGTGAGGTGGCCTCCTTTGTCCGCTGAGGACAAGGGCAGTTTGTCGCCTCTCACACGCTGGGCCCCGGGCCCAAGTGTGCGGCTGCTGCCCGCAGACCCTGGCACCTCAGCCGCAGGGCAGCAGCTGCCAACCTGGGGAAGGGGTGCCATGTCCCCCTTGAGTGCTTCGAGCTGCTGTGGCGGTGGCAGGTGCTATATGGTACTGGAGGCAGAACAGAGGGTGGTGTCCAGGGCTAAAATTTATTGGGGGTGTTGTCAGGGACTGTGTGCATACAAGGACTGAAATTTGTTGTGTGAGCATAGAATCATAGAATGGTTTGGGTTGGAAGGGGCCTTAAAGATCATTGGGTTCCAGCACCGTGGGACCCTGCTGGACCAGCCTGGCCTTGAACACTTCCAGGGTGTTCTCTGGGCAGCCTGTTCCACTGCCTCACCACCATCACAGTAAAGAATTTCTCCCTGATACCTAATATAAATCTTTCCTCTGTCAGTTTAAAACTGTTACCCCCTCTCCTATCGCTCCACTCCCTGACAAAAAGCCCCTCCCCATCTCTCCTGTAGCCCCCTTTGGGCACTGGAAGGCTGCTGTAGGGTCTCCATGGAGCCTTCTCCTCTATTTGGGCTGAACAACCCCAGCTCTCTCAGCCTGTCCTCACAGGAGAGGTGCTCCAGCCCTCTGAGCATCTTTGTGGTTCTCTGCTGGACTCCCTCCAACAACATCCCTGCTAGGCATTGTATATTAGTTTTTATGGCTGCTTTTTAATTTAGATCGGCTAGAATGGAGATGAAAATAACTATAAGGTTTTGTAATAAAACACACTTGTTGTCGTAACTCCTTGTCGTCGCTTTCACACTTTAGTTGCCTTTTGGCATAAACTCTGACTTCATTAGGATTCAGAGGCCATTACTGCTGCTGCACAGCAGAGTTAATGCCTAGCAGCTCCTCTGATACCACGGATCCTGCGTGGTCAGCTCTGGCCTTCAGGGCTTGTATTTCCTCACAACTTGGATTGGCGAGGGGTGTGATGACATTTGGCAATCTGGTTGTCACCCAAATTCCCTGTGCGCTGGGTAATCTTGTATTAAATAGGAAAAAATAAAGCTTTTTTTAAATGTCAGGATATGTGTATGCAGAACGTCAGAAATATTAGGTAATTGTTGGGAAATTGCTTTTCTGCTGACAAAGGTAAATACCGATTATTCATAAAATGTTTCTTTGTCTGATGTTGCACTATATTGAATTAAGGACCTGTGATAAAGGAGAGAAGCAGGGTAAGATTTGTTTGCTTAAGTATACAATGAAGTTGCTGTAAATACCTTTGCTTGACCTCATTCTCCTCTTCATTGAATAATCCTCCCATAGCCCAGGTTCAGGCTATTTTTAAATTTCTCAGCAGGCAAGGAAGGTGGTACTCCTTCTTTTTCTGTTTTCACGCTTAGCTATCAATCTGCAAGAGTGAATTCACTCTGACAGGCTTTTCCTACCAGCTTTCCTACCTTGCCTTTTAATTCTGCCAAACCAAGCATAGCTTTAACAAAATTTCCAGAGGAAGAAACTCCAAAGGCAGAGTTTTCTTAATACTGTGTCCATAACTGCTCCGTGTCCGTTCAGTTGGGATGCCCTTGATCCTGGGAGCTGTATTAACTCCTTGATGTTGGCTAAGGCGAAATGCCAATTGCTCTTTGTCTTTGTTTTGTGAACTACAGAAACAAGATCGTTGGGTGCATTTTAGAATTTGTGTTAAAGGTGCTATACCCAAAGAGACATAAATGGGATTTTGGAGAGAATATTCTTGCTTTGCAGGTACAGCTGCACCAGCAAATATGCTCCCTGCAGAGGCATTCCCAGCGCAGCAAAGTGTGGGAGACCCTGACGTTGTTGCTTTGAGGCTGAAGACGGTGCCATCTCTGCTGCTTGGTGAGTCTTGGCCGTCCTCATAAGCACTCTGTGGTCCTTCCCAGATGTCCCAGTCCAAAGCATAGCGAGTAGGAGTGAGGACAAACCACCATGAATTGAAAGTTTTAGAGAATGGTGTTAATGGTTCTTCTCAAGAGATTTAGTGAGTGTGTAACGATGCCAAATCATAGGAACTGGGTTTTTTTACTATTTTGTCTCTTTGTAAACTCCTCAGAAATGGGTGGACCTTTTCTTTTTCAGACACTATGCCCATGTGAGTTGGTTACATAGGAATGGGATCAGAATGAGTGAAGAGCCACATAAAACACAGATATTTGAAGAAGGTTATGCTGGGGAAGAGCAGCTAATGCAGGAAATGAGGATGTTTTTGATGGTCCCCCGCATTACAAATCAGTCCTCTGGTTGTTTGTGAAATACAGAGTCATGCAAAAAACAGTCCCAGGGAAAAAGAAAACTTTTTTTTTTTGGACTGCTGGGGCGTTGATTTGTCTGTTTTGAATTCTTTTTTTCTGCTGCAGTGGAGCTATATTGCTTGTTCTGTTAAAGTGTTCTCACTGAGGTTAAAACTCAGGGGACAGTAAGGAGGAGAAATTTAAGAATGCATAAAATCAATCTATCTCAGTTGAGAGTTTAGGAAAAGGTCAGAGAACAAGAAAATCAGTGGAAATATTCCCAGTGCCTGTAGCTGGGGCTGTGCTGTAGGTTTGTTGCAGCCACAATTACAATAAAAGTCCCAGATGACTCTTCAGTAAAATGTTACAAAACTTTGACATTATTCAAATCCTTTCCATGTAGGTGCTGTTGGGAAACACTCTTTACTTGTTTACATAGAAAACTAAGAGAAGGACATAAGGATTTCATGAGAAGGTAGATACCTCAACATGAATTGGTAAATATAATGTAAAATATTATCTGAAATGGGAGAAAAATCTGAAATTTGAGAAAAGCTAATGCAAAAGTAAGTTCCCAACTGCAAAAAAGGCATTTTTTTCTCTGTCCTCCAACTGGTACTAAAACGTGTAACCTGTAGTCCAACCACTAATATCTTTATTCAGTTTTCCATTTTTTCTCCATAATCCTGTGTGCCAACTTCCACATCCATTTTTGTTTGAAGTCGATTCTAACTTATTCTGGCCTGTATTTGTACATGACAAATCTAAAATCTCTGCAGAGTAAGACAGGTAATTAACCATGAGCATATGGATACCCAATTAAGATATCTTATGATCTTAGTTGAACTTTCCAGTCATTGTCAGCTGGAAGATTCAAAGAAATGCTGCCAACTTTAAAAAAACATGATTTAATTTGGAAATATTATTAGATCAAATGACACAGAGTTGAAAAACTCAAAAAGATTATTTTTTTTTAAAGATCAACAATTAGTTTATTAGAATTGTGTGTTTAGCACTTGTGAATGGCCATTTTTAACATTTCTCCCATGAGTTCAGCCACTTTCCCTTATTGAAGAAGTTCCTTGAAAATCCAGCAAAACGCATGGCTTTGGAAAAAGGAAACCTTACACAATACGAGTTGCCAATATTTTTAAATTTAAGACATTTGAAAGCTAGAATAACATAACATATGTATCTGTTTAATAGATATAAATAAGAGTTGCAAATAACATATGTTCAATTTAACTGTAGTTATGCTAATGAAAAATAGAAAATTGGAAAACATTGAAGGTAAAAAGGTTCAGAAAGAAAAAAAAATAATTGGATATTTTCAGGGGCGTAGTTCAGAAACAAAACTTAGTCACAAAGATGCCAGCACAAATATTTGTAGCTTTTTAGAAGATTATTTTTATTATCCCTCTATCTGTTTACTCACTATTAAAAAGATCAAGATAATTTGTGTGAATAATACCCAATTACCTTATATGGAGTAAGGTGACGTTATGTGAGATAATAAAAGAAGGACTCTGCTCTCCTCATCCCCACTAGTCTCCATAGGGTGCTCATTAGTGGATGCTTTTTCTTAGAATTTCAGGTAAGCTTTTTAAGACTTTTTTTTTTTTTCCTCCCTAGCAGATTAATTACCTCTGAGTGTTCTTGAAGGAACTTTTCAGCTGTAGATTGGAATATTTATTTTTTCATACACTTATTTTCTTTCTTCATTATCTGATCATAAATTTCCTGGATTATTTTTGTAATGTTTAGGCCTTACGTATTGTGTTTGCAGTGCATTGTTCTTTGCTTATTCACTGTTGCTTATTTAAAATTTTAAATAAAATTTTTTCATCTGTTACTGTGAAAACCTTTTTACTTTGGGACAAGTGGTATGAACTGTCATGACTCCAGCTCGGAGTGGAGAAGATGGGTTGAAAACACTAGCTGTTCCTACAGTAATACCAATACTATGAACAACTTCTTAGAGTGAAAATGTAAATATTTATACTTTCCAACTGCAGTTGCTGAAAAACACACCTATTCTTCCAGGCTTTAATTGATTTCACAAGATGTTTGCAAAAGCAACAAAGAATTTTGTGAGAGAAACTGACAGCGGAGGTGACCTGATCCCTGTCTCCCACTTGAACGCCTCAGACAAGCTGCAGCTTCTGAGCTTAGTTACAAAGAGGAAGAAATTCTGGTGTTGGCAGAAGCCAAAGTATCATTTTTTGACAGTCACCCTGAGTGATGTGCTTACGGAAGAGAAACCGATAAAACCAGGTAAAGCCGTCCTCGGGCAGAGCTTCTATTGCAGATGAAAAGAATGCAAAGCCTAATCTTTTTTGCTGTTATTCTCAATCCTGTTACTAGAGGGCTCCTTTCAGAGGAATGCTCTGCAGTATTCTCCATCCGTGGAAATGAGATGACTAGATCTTTTCTCATTTTATTATTTGTTTAACTAAAAACAGTAGTAATAATTGTTTGGTTAAAAAAAAACAAACCAGGTTTTAGGATTAATGAGCTGGAATCCCATATTTCTGGACATGCCACATTACATCCAGGAAAATAAATAGGTCCTTAAGTTAAGTTTATGTTTTAATTGTAGCTGGCTTGGAAGATTAGCTAACTCTGAGTCAGTTCTTTGGCTTATAGGTGTATAAGATTCAGAATTGGTTTAAGCCACTTAGATGCTTCCATTGGCTTTCAGTGGGCTTTGGGACAGCCTGTAATGAGATATGTCAAGATAATGGCAAAATATTAACTCTATTATAGCAGCAGGTCTGCTTTGTAGTTTTGCCTAGTAGCTGGATTAAGTTTCAGTTGTTCCTTGTAAATCTTCCATAGTACTCAAGCTCAGATTTTCAATCACCTTATGTTTTCCTACAATGGCAAAATATAAAAGATAGCGGAGCAAAGAGGATGAAAATATGGAGAAAGCAGAAGAAAGAGTTGCAGAGCTGTAAATTTCATTATTTACATGCTCTATATTGTTCCTTGCCTTCAATAACTAGTCATATTTTCTGTAAGTTTCTGTTTTTCTAGTCATTTCAGGACTGTTTCAGCCCTTCACAGGTAGAAATGACTTTTATTGCTTTTCTAGTAATTGTGGAGTCTGACTTTGCAAAATACATGGGGAAGTTTGAAGATTTTGTTCAAGGAAGTATTGGAACTTCATTTGGAAACATCAGCCTGGGAGCTGGAGGGAAGAGCTATGTGGAAAACCAGTCCTCGTTTGGAAACCTGAGGAAGCAGGAGATTGACTTGCAGCAGCTTATGAAAGACGTCAAGGACAGGTATGTTTTGAATGTGGGCATTATAATGGGCTGGAAAGATTCCTGAGCTGAAAGATTTGGGCCAGCTGTGGTCACTGAACAACTCTTTCTGTCGTGTTGCCATAGTTGGAGAATTATTTTTATTGTAAACTCTCATTTTCAGGTGATAAGTCATATATGCCAAAATGAAAACATCCAAATCTTGAGAGCTTGGTCAAACCTTTTCACTTTTCATTTTAAGAACATCTTTCTGCAGTTTCCTGTTATGTATTTTCATGAATTGCCTTCTGAAAAAAGGGTCAAATCCTTCTTTGGGGGACTGTACTGAGGTGACAGTCTGGGGGAGGGGAAAAAAAGGGATTCATTTCTCTGTGTTACTTAGGCAAATTCTATGGAAACTGAATTCAGAATTAGCATGCTTTATATTTTTTTTGTGTGTGAGCAGCTGTGCTAAAAAATCAGATTATTTAAAGTTTAAGTAGTAGTAAAGGTGAGCAAACAGAGTCAATGCATGTTCTGGTAGTTGAACAGAATATAGTTTATACACTTATTGCTCACTGTTACATGCTGTTCTAACAGAGGGCAAACCCCAAGATTCTTCTGAACTATAACCTTAATTTTACAAGATACCCAACACTTCCTGTCCTACTCTGAAATGGGATTGATTTAATCTTGCAATAAGGCAGTCACAGACCAAAATCTACTTGGCAACCAGCTGATGGGTCAGGGGTCTACTCTGTATTGCTGAGGGACCTACGCATCCTGATGAGGATGAATCTCTAGGAGGAGGTGTAATACATTTTAATAGCCTTTGCTGATGCTCTGAAGATAAAGATGATAGGTTTTTGTTATCAAAAGGGCAAAAGTTGTCAGAAGCAGTGTAAATTTTCTTTAGATACGCTGGTGTTCTAGAAATAATCAATTCTCCGTTTTCACAGGAACAAATGGCTGCTGTTTTTATCGTGAGCATTCACAAATCAGCAAACTTACTCCAATAAAGCACTTTGCTATCTTCATACTTAGCTACCTCATTAAAAGTGGAAAATACTGGGCTAAATATGGAATATAGAATATACTGGCCCCTAAAATTACTATGCATGTAGTATCAGAAAAATAGTGTCAGTCAAGATTTAAAATTTTGTTTCTAACACTAGGCAAGAGTCCTACAGAAAACCAAACTAGAGTAACTTTTGCTTAGATCAGGAAGCTTTTACTTAGTTTTCTGCAGTAAGTTAGCTACTCATTTAAAACAAATAATTCTCCTGTAGGAAATCAAATTTACTTCAGCACAGGTTATAAACTTGAATGTAACTAACTACTTAAAAATGTATTATCCACTTTTGAGTGTGGAAAAGCAGTATCCACACACTGATCTGAATATAACTGTAAATGAGGTTAATGTGTGTGCCCCTTTATACAAGGAGCTAACTCTTAGATGCTCATATTAAGGCTTATCATGCAAAGTGTAGAATTGATATCCAATCTGTCTGGCTTCTGCCAGGTCACTGAAAATTATGAGGACAACAGATTTTTTTATTTTAATAATAATAATAATGCCGAGGCTCACCGGAAATTGTGACAGTGCCTTACAAATAAAATTCCAGTTACTCATTCATAAATCTTCTATGATTTATGATGGATTGTGTCCAAGCTTCTAGTTTTTGTCTCATCCATGGATCATTGTGTGGAATTCAGGAATTCAGCAGTCGGGAGTGCTGGGGGCCTACAAGTTACTGGGTTTTGGATACAAAGCTTTGTGGTAGTTAGAGGATGTTTACCCGTCAGTCCTTGTGAGAGGAGAGTCAGCAAAGTGTTCTTGATTTCATTGAATGACAGAAGTTGCTTGTGCTTCTTTGATCAATTATTGTTTCATTTATTATTTCTACATACGTAGCATAATCAAGTTCCATTTTTAAATGTTGTTCTTGTCTTAGGCTGTTTAAGTCAAAGTTGCAGATAAAGCTGATACACCTTCTGAATTAAGTCTCATGAGTCTTCAAGGTTCCACAAGCTGGAAGTGCTGAGTGGCAGCAAATCTGTTTCCTGTCACTTCTTATGTGAACCTTCTGAAGGAAAATCCTACTGATCTTTTAATTAGATTCCAGATGCCACATTGGCTCTCCTTTTCTGAAAAGGGATGACAGCTGAAGGATGCGGGGTGAGATCCTTCCTGATTTGCAGAAGGAATGACATTGGAAATGCAGAGCACACGTATTAACGTAATAAGCAATATAAAAAATTAATTAAATGATACTTTTAGGTATATAAACAGCATATTTTATTTTATGTTATTCTTGCTTTTCGTATCACATTGCACTTGCTAATTCACAGAGTAGTGTAACATACTGATTTCAGGTCAGAGTCCTGTGCCTTTAACTCAGTGAGATTGCTATGGATTTAAGAGTATATTCCAGCTTCTATTTTAAGGCTTTCAATACTGTCTGCCATAAGATCCTCATACAGAAGCTGCTGAATTATGGGCTAGATGAACAGACAGTGAAGTGGATTGAAAACTGGCTGAATGGCTGGACCCAGAGGGTATTGATTGGTGGTACCAAGTCTAGTTAGAGGCCAGTGATTAAGTGGTGTACCTCAGGAGACAATACTGGGTCCAGTCATGTTTAACATCTTCATTATTCATCTGGGGGATGGGGTTGATGAGTGTACCCTCAGCAATTTTGCTGATGACACAAAACTGGGATAAGTGGCTGATACACCCAGAAGGTTGTGCTGCTATCCAGAGGGGACTCAACAGGCTGGGCTGGTGGGAACCTCATGCAGTTCAATGGGAAGTAGAAAGTTCTGTGGAGCAACCCCAGGTACCAGTACATGCTGGGGGCTGACTGGTTGGGGAGCCGGTTTGCAGAAAAGGACTGGGGCATCCTGGTGGATACCACGTTGGACATGAGCCAGCAATGTGTCCTTGATGCAAAGAAGGCCGCTGGGCCTCCTGGACTTCATGAGGAATGTGCTGGCAGGTTGGGGGAGGTGATCCTTCTCTGCTCTGTGCTGATGAGACCACACGTGGAGTAACGTGTCCAGTTCTGGGCTCCCCAGTTACAGGGGAGAGATGGACATACTGAAGAGAGCCCAGTGAAGGGCCAGGAAGATAATGAAGTGACTGGAGCACATCACATTTAAGGAATGGCTGAGAGACCTTAGAAGAGAAGGCTTTGGGGTATCTTATTGCTGTATATAGATACCTGAAGGCAAAAAGGACCAAGCCAGGCTCTTTCATTGGTGCCCAGTAACAGAACAGGAAGCAACTGTTCAGCCCAGTGACAGAACAGGCACAAACTGAAACACAGGAGGCTCTTTCTGAACATTGGGACATGCTTTTCCACTGCGAGGGTGACTGAGGACTGGTACCAGTTGCACAGAGAGATTGTGGAGCCTCCATCCTTGGAGACATGATCCTGGGCAGTCGACTCTAGGTGGCCCTGCTTGAGCAGGGGGGTTAGACCAGATGACCTCACCCCTCACCCCTCCAGTGAAAAGGATTGTGAGGAGGTTATAATCTCTGGTTCTCATGGATTAACAAATTAACTTGTTTGGTTTTCCTGTTTCACTAAGTTGTGTAAGGTGAATGAAGTAGAAGTCCTGAGAGGACAGTGAGGCACAGAGAAAGAAACAGGACCATGTGGCAGCAGTCAGTCAGTCCCCATCAGCTGCAGAAAGGTTTGCCTGTCACACTTCATCATTTCATGTAAGTGATTCCTAACTCTATGATTAGCATATTAGAAAAACAGGGTGTTATTAGTGGTGTGCTCTAGCGTGATTGAAAGATATTTTTACATTATTCCATCTTGCACTTTAAATATGCACTTTAATTTATTCAATTACTGTCCACACCGAGACAGAAACAGGTGCCTGTTCCTAATCAGAGGACAGTGGAAACTCAGACCACTTTGTTACTTATTCCTTACAACTCCTTGAGCATTTATGTGTATGATGAGAAAACTATTCATTTTTCTACCAAAGGTGCTACATGGGTAATAAGAAGTCACAGAATGTTATGAGACAGGATTGAATAAAATCAATTGTGTGTGTCTGTGGCTTAAAAAATAAGGAGGATGCCAAATAGAAAATAGAGGAACTATCTGTCACTTGCATCATTCTTAGGGAAGGTGTTCTATGAAGTCATTGTCAGGGTATTCTGTGGGGAAAATTGTGAAATGCTATCAATAAGCTGACTAGAGCAGATACTGCGTTGCAGAATGACTGCAAGAAGTAGGTCAGAGAGGTTATATTTGAAATGGATTAACAAAAGAAATCGTCCCCACCCGTGCTTGGGGGGAGGTGGCAGAGTGAGGTCTAGTGTGTGTTGTTACTCCATGGTGCTCTATCTAGACCTCTCTACTGGAGAAAGAAGAAAGCTGGCTGAAGGCCCTCACTGTGCAGCAAGTGGTATTCGTATGGAAAGCAGCAACTGTTCAACATGATAAATGAAGTGGAGACGACTGAACAAGCTGATGAATTCTGGCTGTGCAGGGAGAGATGTTTTGTAATTAGTCATGGGGATGTTACGGAAGAAGTTTCATTTGGGTGAGGCTGAGAGTGGGCCAAGTTGGGAGAGGAGGTGTCTTGAGGTGACGTTTCCCTGTGCAGGACTGAAAAGGTGTTTTCACTTGTGGGTGGTTTGGACTAGTGAAATCTTGTGCAGACAGGTGACAGTGCTGACTTCAGCGTGAGGATGGAGAGGACCCAGAGCAGTAACCATTCTTTTTGGTATTCCTGGTAAATTGGCAAGCACCTTGCTTTGAGGGTTTGTAGGGTGGGTTACGGAGAAGACTGGAGAGGATCTGATGGAAATGTGGTCCTAGCCCCCCTCCTCTGTGGGCAGTCCAGTCAGGGATTCTGCACTTTAAGAACAGGCACTGAGTCTCAGCTGTGGGGTTTGGAGTTGGGTCCTGCTCTCTCCTTTAGCTGTGAGGGTGTCTGATTTCTCTTGCTTTCCACTGCTTTCTGCCTTTCTCCCTTCTTTTCTCTTCTGCTTTCCTCGTGCAAGAAGAAAAAGGTTGAATAAAAATGAGGGAAGCCTTCGCATTACAGGAGAGTGGGAGTGTTTAATCCAATTTAACATGGAGAGAGCGAAACCAACACTCTGATTCATTTCTGCTCTTATTTGACCTGCAGAGATCCCAGCATAGTAAATCATCGACCCCAGGAAGGTTATTTAAACAGAACAACCAACCAAACAAAACCCCATATCTTTTAAATGATCTTTATTTATACAGACTCATACCCTGCGTGTTGGTGATGGGACTTAGCAAAGCAGCATCTCATTGTATTATATATAGTGTTACTCTTGAGTACTTCAGCTGGGATTCTCGTGGAGGGAAGGAGCACTGTGACGTAGTAGAGGTCACACAAGATCTCTGAGGACTCTTGTACAATGAGCAGTGAAAGAGATGGTGAGAGTGAGAGTTGTAGAACGGGAGGAACAGCTCAAAATCCTAAAAAATAATAAATACAGTGCAATTCATGTGTCTGCATGCAGTCTGGGGGGTTTAACTCCTGTTATTCGGATATCTTCTGGATATTCAGAATGTTATGCTAGCAAATGCTCTTGCAAAAATACAGTCACAAATTCAGCCCTGCAATACTTTAAGCCCTGCTCTGATTGTCAGACTTTAACCCTGTTGCATCTTGCTTTTGATAGCTGCTTTCAGTGATAATTTAGATAAGCTGGGTATGTGCTTACCTCATGTTGTCTCCTATTTGAATTGCTGAGAAGAGCAGAATGTTTTGCTTCTCCAGGCTGTGCCCCACTGATAACCTGGGATGTGCCTACATGCAACCCTAGAGTCTAAGGGGTTTTATGATAGATAATCCAGTGCCAAAAGTCTAGAGGAGATGATTTTAACTGTGTCGCCTTAAAAGAAAAGGTATTTGTAACTGTTGGCAAGGGTATGTGTTATAAAGCTCTGAATCTGGTGGGATTTACTCACCAAACTTCATGGGAAGAGAAGAACATTTCTGCCAGCCTTACAGTTGAACTCATCCTGCTGAAGTCACTTGAGTTGTGATGCTGAGGCCGTGGCCATTTCTCTGCCACAGGGGGACCCCAGGCTGGCTCTGGGGCAGGGTACTGGGGCAGGTGGGAGCACTGCTTCAGGGACTGGAGCCAGTGGCTCTGTGCCCCTGTGGGGTTGGGTATCTGGTGAGTTTGTCATCCTCTAAAGCAGGTAAAAAATACATCGTATGAAAGCAAATGACAAATCGCTTTTGTGCTTCTTCATTGTATTTTTTCCCCTGTGGCTGCTGTGGCTCCCCAGGGGCTGTGGCCCCTGTTAGGTCAAATGTTAAAATTGCAAGTTCTTAGTGCATTAATTTGTATTTTCAAGATGCTTAACACACCTCTTCAGAATCATAAATAATTATTGTGAAGTATGTGATATGCTTGATGGTCTGTTATTGTAGTAACTACCAGCTGTGGTTTGGCAGACACTTCTGAGAGCAGCAGTGTTTGGGATTGCTTGACATTTCGTCAGTTTTTCCTTAATCCTAAGATTCATTGTATTCCAAGCATAAAGCATGGCTTTGCAACAACAACAAAAAAATGTTGTATTAATAATCTCAGGAATGTTTTGGGGTGCTTTTCTAGTGGCTGCTGCGTTGCTTCAGAGGTATTTTCCTTTCCCTTGTTTAAACAATCAACTTTAAGGTTTTCAGACAGTTCATTCCAACTGATTGAACTTTAAGCATGTAACTCTCCAAAGATCAAAAATTGCCTCAGGATATTTTTAATTTAATAAAGAACCAAGCTGACTTCAGACTCGCACAGACTGCATAAATCCAAAACTCCAGAATCTAATAAATCTAAAACTTTTTAATTAAAAGTGACGATATTTTGATTTAAATAAAGTGGAGTCAGACATGTCTTTCTGTCATATTTTTGGGGAATTGCCATTTAGCCCCATGAATAGCCATTTACAGTAAAAAGGAGAAAAGACTGAATAAATTGAGCCAGGGATAGTAGTCTTAATCTTCCAACTGTCGTGGTAGAGATACCTGTTCATAGAAAATATGACATCTCATCTGAGGACCTTCAATGAGTATTTTGCAAAAAGTATAATATTATTGACACCTTATAATCAATTAAATGCAGTTAAAAAGTTGCTTTAGCCATTGCCAGAAAGTCTGTTAGCACCCTAGAAGACAAGGTAGTGAATTTTGTCATCTTTTCTTAGAAACAATACGTGAGGATTATTATCTTGGAGTTCAGTTTCCTCCTTCTGCTCATTCTAGGAAGACTCTAACTTTAGAAATACCTCCAGCAGCATTTAAATTTATGCTGAATGACATTGTGGAGGAGGGATGACTTGTTAAGTTGGAGGCATGAAGTAGAGATTTGAGGTTTTTCTTCTGACTCTGACAGTCCTGGTCATTAATTGTAAATTGTGAATTTATACCAATGGATAACACAGGAGTTCATAGCTGGTGGGTTTTTTCAATAATATTCTCCATTCCAAAACCCATGAAATCTTTTCTGTGTTTTCTCATCCAGCCCTTTGAAGAACTTGGTCAGTGTTGGTCTCACTCAGCCAGTTTAGGGTTTAAGGGAATACTGGAGCTGATCCAAAGTGAGCTGTGAGGGTTGGTATTGAGGTGTTACCCTCTGTGTGCTGTTCATCCCTCAAGGAGAAATTCTGGTTATGCAGAATTTTGACAGCAGCATGTCAGGGCACCCCTTTGCCTGGACATAGGCCTTCAAAAGCCAAACCTGCATTGCTGTGGTGGTCATCTCAAGCTGTCGTTGTCCAGAGTGAGTCTGAACATCAATCAGCACTTGGGTGCAAAGGATCTCATGTCACCTCCCCTGTTGAGAAGTGCCTGATGGCACACCTGCAGCAGGTAGAAGTATGTACAAAGACAGGGATGACGGGACTGAATGATGACAACTGCCATTTTTGCTCAGAGTAAGGAATCAAGAATTCAATACATGTGTTGGGACTTACTGTGGAATACAGATATTTACAGCTACCACGTAACAAAAGAGGAGATGATAATTTTGAGCAGACTCTTTGTACAGAAGCCATTGTCATTTTTACAATAAAAGCTTCTTCAAGCAATTAAGAAAATGTTTTTTTCCCCAATTCTACTATTTACGTTGTTAATGGCTTCTTTTCTTTTTCAGAACAATAAATCTAAACAGTCGTTTACTGCAGCAAGTAATAGAAAGAAAACATGAAGTGCTGTGCATCTTGAGAGAAAAGATAATAACGACTCAGAAGTGTACAATATCTGAACATATCCAGATAGAAGAAAAAATCAGTGGTGTGATTGGATGTGGTAGAAAAACAGTAAAGGTAAAAGTTATTAAAGATCTGCAAAGAGTAGAACATTTGCAGACTACCTAAGAAGAAATTTCTCCAAATAGACTTCAGAGTACTTTTTATGCATCCTTAACATGTTGAACTCACTGTACTGCTTAGTTGTGAGACTTCAGAAAGGTAAAATTGCCTCACTGGCAGAAGATGCCATTTTTTATTGTGAGCCTGGATGGGGTTTCCATCGATACTGTCAAATTGTGATTCATTTTCTATGTAGAATCCTGACTACAACAGAACATAAAACAAACATAACAATTCAGTGGAAGTT
The DNA here is from genome assembly GCA_004320125.1 of Scolopax mira. Lineage (NCBI taxonomy): Eukaryota > Metazoa > Chordata > Aves > Charadriiformes > Scolopacidae > Scolopax > Scolopax mira. Next base: position 129,246 of record BJBW01000320.1, on the reverse strand, counting down.
GAAGAGCGAAAAGCATTGCTGAAGCAAATTTATTTGAAAAGCCAAGTCATCATTGATCAAAAATATTTGCAGTGTCTACTGAGTTCTAGTATTTATTGAGAAGCTATTTGTTTCTAGTCATGAGAGTAGAAATGAACTGCATTATGAGGATATCTGAAAAATTGCCCATAAATTGAGAAAGAATTACCAAATTCAAAACATATGTTCATTCATTGCAAGCTTTTTTTTAAAGCTGCAGATGAATTGCTTCTGTGTACAGAGTGTCTTCAGAGGCAGACATCTGGGAGCTGCAGTTCAACAGCCCTCTCTGCAAGTGCCACCTTCCTGGTACCAGTCTCCAGCAGGGCAACAGGGGGGTCAGATAGAAGGGGCAGGGGAGGATGCTGAAGCCCATTTCCTAGTGACAGTGCTTCATGTGTGGCAAAAGCTGAACCCTGGAGCTCAACTTTGTACTAGGACAGGGCAGCTAACAGTTTGAGAGCTGCTCTTGGCATTGTGCTCCTACCTTGCTGCTCACCTAGTTCCCTTTATATATATATATATATATATATGTGTGTGTGTGTGTCAAATATAACGTGCTTTGGTTAGGCATCATGGAGAATAAAGCACATCCTTTCTTTATATTTTTCCCCTGCAATGAATTCTGGATTTAAGCTCCTCAATGGCTGGATCAGATAAATGGTGAATAAATCTGTCCTCTAGGTATCAGTGAATGAAAATGGAAGCATGATGAAGGATTCTACTGTGATCCTTGAAATTCCTCCTGCAACCACTATCGCCTACGGTGTAATCGAGCTGTTTATAAAGCACAGTGGCCAGTTTGGTAAGTCTAAAGCTCATTTTCTGTGGCACGAAGTTCAACTGTGGGCAGAGCTGTCTGTTGGGCAATGATTTTTGCATTTCCCTGCATATGAAAGTGATGATGTTTTATGGTCTCCATTGCCTTGATAGTTATTTGCGCTGTGAAATGCTGCTTTCCTGATTCTGTGTAATGCTTGTTCAGTTGTTTGAATAAATAATAAATTTAGAATAACTTAGGTTTCAGGGGACTGCAGGAGGTCATCTAGGTCAAGCCATAGCTCAAGTCGTGGCCAATTGAGAAGTTTGATCTAAATTCGGAGTTAGATCAGATGCTTGTATCCTCATCTCTTCAACTTTTGAATATCACCAGAGATGGAGATTTGATTCCATCACCTCTCTGGGCAGCCTGTTCACCATCATGGTGAACTTTCTTTTTCCCCTTAATACCTAACAAGAACATCTCTTCTTTAATTCCCATTTCTTGCCTTTTGTCCTGTCATCATACAGAAGAGTCTGGGCCCATCTTCTCTTTGTGCTTCCATTGGGTAGTTGTAGAGAGCAATAAGGTTCTACCTTAACAATATTTTCTCCAGGCTGGACAAACCCAGTCTCCCAGCTTCTTCTCATATATGGTGTTCTCCAGCACGTAGCAATCTTGGTGGCTGTTTGCTAGATTGCTCAAGTATGAGAATATCTGTCTTGTACTGGGAAGTCCAAAACTGGCCACAGCATTGAGAATGCAGTCTCCCAAATTGAAAAATCACTTTCATGGATCTGCTCTCCAGTTGGTACAACAAACTCCAGTAGCTGCAAGGATGTGTTTGTGATCCTCTCAAATATGTTGTCTGGGTCTTTTTCTCCTTCTGGCCCCCAGCCTGTGCTGTTGCCTTCACCTATTGGCAGGGAGAGTGCACTGAATATAAATTGACAGTCAACCAGGAATATTTAGATAACAGTCATGCTTAATGCAGAATTATTCATAAAGTATAGCACTGGAATTTAAACTCTTCTGTTTATTCTACGCTTTAATATAGAGATTGTTGTTAGAATGATTGCAGAAATGTCCCTGTCATGTTTTCTAGTTGTGCTTGACTTATTTCAGGTTGAATACTTTAGGTATCGAGTTTTAAAAAAAATGTTGAAATTGGCTTTGGGGGGAGTAGTGACTCTGCTTTGCAGAATCACTTGGGTTTTTCTTTCTTGTCTGTCCTCATTTGAACTCTCTGACCTAAAGGAGGTTTCAGGGAATGTTATGCAAGAAGGAAGGAAATGAGAGAGAATTTGAAGGGCTGGTAGTTGGAAAAGACTGATGTAGAGAGAAACAGGAGAGATTTTTGAAGAAATAATTGAAGTGCAGTTGAGTTTGAATCCAGGATGCACTTTATTTGGATAAGAAAAGCAGAAGATACTCTCCATCATTCTCCTTCAACTGACTTCTGGTACTAAGGAAGTCTGTAGGTCTGTAAAAAATTTTCTGAACTGTGGAATTGCTCTGCCATAAACTGAACTCAGAGATAGAGCAGAGGGCATTGACTTCATGGTTATAATAGAACCATAATTCAAAGTAATCAGTTGCAATTAAGGCTGTCTGACTATATAGGTGTATAGATGGTGGCCTACTCAGGTGATTTCTAAATGTAAATACCTATGTCCTGCTAGCAGTTAATACATGGGTCTTGTTCATGATTTGTATTTCTTTGTTCTTTTTGCACTTCTTTTTCTTTTTCCACATTTTTTGTTTCATATTTAATGTTATGTCTTTTAATCTTCAAACCAGCACAGTTTGTTTCATGTTTTATCCCAAACAACTTATGTCTTGCCTCTCTCTTTTTAATTTGTGCCATCTTCCCTTCCCTGACTCTCATTCAGAAAGTAAAAAGGAGGAACTAACAACAAAATTAGGGATTTTCCAGCAAGAACAAGGATGGTGGAATGTAACCTTCAACTCCTTAACGTCTCTGCAGGGATCAGTGACTGTTTATGGAAATAAAAAATAGCTTTTGAAGTTAACTTCAGAGACTAATATAGTCCTTTCACATAAAACTGAAAGTGACCAGTACCAGGTGTAACATAAGAGGATTCTCTTTGCAGAGGGTTAAGGAATAAGGGGTGTCTGAGGTTTGTTTTTTTTTCTTTGCCACTGACAATGCTGGAGTTATTCTATAAGGAAGAATGGTAGATAAACTCTTTAAAATGTTCTGGCTAATGTGACTGGACATGCTTGGACATTTTTATAAATAAACTAAAAAAGAAAGACAAAAGTTCTAATCCTTTTCTGATCCCTCTCCTGTAATCTCTCTGTCTGATTTCTGCAGGCTAATTTTCCGCTCCATGTAAAAGCTGTTCTGTTAAAGGCTCTGCAGTTTTGTGTCTCTGAAGTTTCACTGCAAGTCCTCTTGTTCTTGCTTTGCAAACCAGGAGGGTATAGTAGCACCTGGCTGATTTGCTGTGTTCTGTTCATTGCTATAGATGTGTGACTTGCTTCCTCTTAAATGTCTGCAAAGTATATATTCCTAAACTTTTCAGCTTCTCCACGCAAAGGAGTCTCTTTGCCTTTGATTGTTTTCACTGATCACTTTTGGTTTTCTTCCATTTCTGTTAACGTTTCTGAATCTTAACTGAGCTATTGGAGGTTTGTCATCAATGGCTGTAATAGAATTCCATAAAGAAAATATCACACTATTATGTATATAATATGAATACAGATTATGTATGCATGTCTTTCATTCACTTTTTTCCCTTTTTTTTAAAGACTATGAAAAAATTAATGAGATAAAACTTAATTAAGAGTGCTATTAATAGAAAACTTTCAGAGTCCCGTATTTTCCTCTTAATTGACTCCTATTACAAGATTTAACAGCAGGGTCTGTATCTCTTAAACCTTTTCAAGTGACTCAGTGTGGTGATTTCCCTTATTAGTATCATTCTGCCTTAGGAGGGCAGGTAGTTTATTAGCACTATTAGCACTATTCCTCCTTCAGGGTTCGTGTGAAAGCTGTATTATCAGTGAAATAACATGAGCATGTTGGCCTTAGGGTGCCTTAGCTGCTGTCCAGAGTCTTGTTGCTTTGGGAAGTTCTTTAATTTCTGTTGATCACTTTCTGCTCCTCTCTAGCTCACCCTTCTCTGTGAAGGGTTATGCAGGTATCAAGGTCTCTGTCGTATTTCTTTCTCTGCAGCAGAGATTTCTTTGTCTGCTCTCCCTTTGACCCTTTGAAAAAGCTCTTTGCTGATGGAGTGTTCTCCATGCTTTCTCATCTGCTTTGAATGTCCTTAATTTAGTGAGACAGACTCTTAAAACTGCAGGAAGGTTATATTTAGCTTTTGTGCCTGGTACATATGAGCACTGTGCTTGATTAGTTCCTTTTTTTTTTTTTTTTTTCCCCTTTGCTGTCAGGTATTACTTGAAAATTGAGTTCCTCTAGCTAGCCTGCCTGTCTTCTCTTCAGACCTGCTGCAGAGTGCCAGGGATACAGTTTCAAATCAAAATAATGATAGAAATAATGCACAGGGCTTTGATTATATTCTTTGTCTTTGGGGTGCAATACTGGACACATGAACACAGAACTTGATATTCCAGATTTCTCAGCCTAACTTTTAGAAAGGCTCCCTGGGGACCTTCCAGGAATCCCTTGGCTTCATCAAGCACTGGGGTGGCAGGAAATGGGCA
>BJBW01000320.1:98671-124700 GCA_004320125.1 Scolopax mira | reverse complement strand
GACTCTGAAAAGCCCCTGTTTTTCCAGTCATCTGATGAACTTGAGGATGAACCTGTAGCTCGCCCCAGAAAGAGGAGTCCATCAGTGCCATGGCCAGAGGAAGCTCTGTGAGGGACTCTCAAGAGTTCTCATGCATCTCAGAAAGTGCTTTCGTGTGTCTCATCATGAGTAGATCCCATACCCTATATTACAGCACATCTCTTAATTGGTGGAAGATGTGAAGAATTCTTACCCGTGTCTCTTGTTTGGGTTTATAGTGTTGGTGAGAAGTTTTCATGTCACTTGCTGTCTACGTTACTTGAATTCACAGGAGCTGGTGTCACCTCCTGTAGTTGGTACCTGCACGTATGTTGGACCTTTTCCTGCACACACTGTACCAACCCTCAGGGCTGCAGGAATGCTCAGTGATTCACATGGGGAGCAACCCCTGGCATTCTTGCCATCTCAACAAAGCAAGGCATGGAGACATCACACACCAGAACACCAGATAATATAAGCTAGCATCTCATTCAGTAATTGCTTGTGCATTATATTAATTTTTTTTTTTTTAATTGGATTTCTAATTACAGAATTCTGCCTGCTTGATGAACAGCAAGGAGGTTTTGAAAAAGAAAGCTCAGAAGACTCAGCTTATCCCCATTCAACACTGTTCAGGGATACTTTGTTTCTCTATCAGCCAGATGCTGTTGATAATGAGATGTACTTTGGGGCTGAAAACCTCATTCCCAGCGGTGCTTCTTTAAGTGTATTGAAACAAGGTATTACCAGAAATGCTCTACATGATTACATTGCAGTGAGTTAAGCAACATGATAGGAAGAAATAATCTGGTATGATAGTAGCTAAGAAATGATGTAGTTCATTTTAATAGCCCTTATCAGGAACTCTTGGGGGAATGCACTAAAGGAATAGAAGAATTTACTTCTGCAGTAGGTATGTGCAGGGGACTGTTCCCTAGGAATAGCCTGAATGTCTTTGTCGTAAATATGATCTTACAAAATTAGAGTTTTATGTCAGTTCTGTTACATTCCAGATAAGCTCTATAAGTGATGATTTGTGCTTTCATTCAGAAAGGGTCACTGAAGATATTTTTTCATAATTTGGAAAATACTCTCATTAAGGCTTTTCAGTTAAAGTTACATTGAATCTCAAAAATTACAAAGATGTCTCCCTGCCTTAAACTAGGCTCATTATTTTCTGAAAAACTTTATAGAAATCTTTAATATGAAGTAAAACTGGCAAAATTTACATGTGGTTTAAATGGAAGTTTGTAAATTGGTATAATGGGCCAGGCTCAACTTGTTTAAAGTAGGGATGTGGAAGAAAGGGGCAGGATTGTCATCAAGAGGAATGAAAAAGGGGAAAACAAATCAAAGCCTCAGAACACACTTGTTATCAGTTCTAGGTAGAATTATTACTGCTGGTTCTAATGATGAACATAACTTTTGTTATCTCTAAATTTCACCCTTTGTTCATGGCTGTTCCATAGACTAACTGTGACCAAAATAGGTACTTGTTCTGAAATCAATTCCATCACTCTCCAGTATAGACTTGTTTTAAAGGAATTACTGTGTCTCCATGTGTATATAAAAAGCATGAACTTGTGAAAGAATAATATGCCACTGGTTTGGGTTTTGTTTTAGCTTAATGTACCTTTGTGCCTTTCTTGCTTAAAAAGCTTGAAGATTTGTTTAAATTAATTAACCTGAAATGTCTCTTGGAAAAAACTAAAAAAAATTGTTTCTACTAAAGCAATTTAAAGTAGGTTTCCTCTTCTGTTATTTGTATAGACAGTCATATGATTGTGTCAGGTACAAAAATGTCTGCCTCTGGCTAGGCTTTTACTTTTTTTTTCTCAATTAAGTAATTTTTAGATATAAAAGGAATCTTTTAAGAGATCATTTTTCTCGACTGGAGTGACATGAAGGGAAATTTCTTTTAAACAAGATTAAGAACGCTTGCGTGCCCCTATTTTTGGAATGTGGAGAAACACATTCCAACCTTCCAGTTGGCATTATTGACTTCAAAACTTATTTTTTCTTTTAGCAAAGTGGTAATTTGATGTCATAAAATATTTTGGTTTAGTTGAATTGTGGGGGAAGAAGTGCAGTGAACTCTCTTGTGCTTCTTTTGTATGTATTGAAATGGATTCAGTATTTTAATCAAGAGGAGATTTTTGTAATAATAATTTGGTCGGGGCTGAAGGGTTGTAATTCTTTGATACACCTCATGAAAAATGAGGACAATATCAATTTAGGGTTGCAATAATTCTGTGTGTGGATTCATACCATTAACTTTGTAATTCATATTAACCCACAGATTAAGAAGTAAAGTTATGAGCAGAACACTTCATTCTGCCTTATAAATAAACATTATCTGGAGATGAACTTTCAAGTGAGAAACTTAGTATGTGGTTAGTTCAGTTAACATTAAAATACTGAATTCTAAAGTACTAAAAAAATTAATACTGATTGGTGATCCTTAATAGCTGTTCTTCTTTCTTAGAATTGTCATTGATGCTTCATTGGCTCATTAGGGAAATATAATCGGATGTGTTCTAACCTTTCATTACAACTTGTGATGAAGGAAATCAGGATGTCAAGATGATGTGATAAATGAGCTTAGGAAACGTATAGCACAAATGTTAGCAGTTTTTACTGGCATTTGTGTAGCAATACTTAGGTTTACTTTTTCCTGTGTTCTTGGGAAAGATCTGTCACGGCTGAAGACACAGTTCCAGCCCTTTGTGAAGCTGCCACAAGAGCAGCAAAGAGCTTTATATAAAACCCTCTGTGAACTCCTGCTCCGTGAAGAAATGGTCACTGCCCTGGGGGACGTGGTAAGATGAAGAAACTTTTGCTTGCTTCCTAAAAGTCATTTCTGAACAGAGCATGCATTCTCTTCTGCTGGAGCTTTTTTCTTTTCAGGAAGTTAACATTTATTCTTTTGCTTCAGTTTGATGATATCTGCACAGGAGACGAGCCAGATCTGGAGGACTTAAAGCCTGGGCAACGGCAAGACCTCACTGACTTCTTGCAGCTCTTAGGATGCAGTTCACAGAGCGAGCTGTTGTTGCAGAAATGTCACCCTCAGGATGAAGAGCTCTTCTCAGCTGCTCACCTCCTCATCGGAGCTATCTCGGGTACGTTGTGAATGAAAAGAAGAGCCCTTTTTAAAAATGTATTTCCTTTTTGGAAGCTCCCTCTGTGTTAAACCGTTCACGGCTCTTTTTGAGCAGTTGGTGAACTGAGGGAACGTAATTTGTTCTGCTCCTTTTTATGGCTTTGGCATACCACGTTTAGCATTCCTGGCTGTGAATTAAACTCAGCCCTCAATCAGTGACAGCTTTTGCTTGTAAAATACACGTTCCCCCAAGAATGCTCAACTCTACTTTCTGCTGGATGTGGGCATTTCCAGTTTGGCACTCTAACTCCTGATCTTGGGGCCTGCCGGAGTCCTTCCCGCCTAAATTCCCGCTGAGAATTACAAATTAGGTGGTGTCTTCTTTGTAACAGCGTAGATTGTTGAGCTGCAAACTATATTTAGCAAAAATGAATTTAACACAGAGATGCTGCAATTAGAGGGTTGTTTTGCAGCTGCTGAAAAAGGAGATTAAACATAAATGTCAAACAAATGCCATGCTCGCGATCTCGTTGGCACCACAGTGTTAATTAAAAGCTACCTGCAAAGTCCAAGACGGACTTTCCTGGCTTTTTCTCCTCTCCCTCAAATATAAAGAATTTCCTGACATTAAGATAACGAAGGGAAGTCCAGTGTGTTATTAATTAAACGTGGTGCTGTGCAGCACAGCGTGCGTCCAGATACGCACAGTGCCCAGGTAGGGAAAGCTTAACTCATTTGCAGAGACAGAAAACTAATAGAAACCAGAAACCTGCTGATGTGGTAACACTTGTCAGATGCTATTAACAGCAGGGCACAGCTAATTGAGTGTGCTCTATTATCACCTGGCTCTGGCCATAATGTCTGCCCCGAACGTCCAGGCGTAAATGGCGTTGGATCAAGAATCAAAAGCTGTTTTATGCCCGTTGCTTCTATTGGGAGTTACAGCCTTTGAGGTCCAGAGTTGAAGGGCACCACAGGGATCATTTAGTCCATCTCCTGCCCCAAGGCAGTCTCAGCTCTGTCAGTGCTCTCAAATTGTGTTTTTACTGGAGTCAGCGTTTCATACAGATTTTGAGGGCGAGGGCTCTCGTTTTATTCAAGGCCTAAATCCTTCATCCAGCTTGCAGCCTTGGAGTGAAACATGGGGGAGATCATCAAGGAGGAGATAAGAATGATGGGGAGGAAATACCCTTTTCTGCAGGCTGCCTTTCTTTTCTCAAGGGCAGGGATAGTCAGTGTGGAGCTTGTACCCATCAAAAATGCAACTCGTCTGTCTTTGCTCAGCAGGAGAACCCTGTAACAGAGCTCAGTGTTAAGAAAGTCCCCTTCCCAGCACAGCCCCGAGCAGCCTTCTCTGGAAACAACCTTCCCTTTTTAATGTTTCCTTCACAGAGCTGTCTGATTACACTCTTGTCCTGCTGCGTGCCTGCTGTGATCTTCAGGTTGTTCCAGCTTTGTGTTGTTTGGTGAGTAATCACAATGTGTCCGGGTGGTGTGTGGGCCCCGGCAGCAGCACTGACTGTTTTCTGCCTGATTGTGTTTCTCACCCAAAAAGGAAGATGTCAAAGCTCCAGTGCAAATCTCAGCTGCGGGCGTTGCTTAGGCAAGGTCAGAGTCTGACAGTGGTCATTTCCTGCAGGTGGACACCAAACTTCTGAAATGTTTCTGTATCTGGGAGATTTCATCGGTTGAGAGCAAAAGGAAATTGTAACTTAAGCTCAAATTTTAGTTTTTTAATAGTCTCTCTAGCCTGCTTGAAAGTCTCAATAACAGTAATCTCCTGCCCTTGTGAAATGGAAATGTCACTTTGATAGCAGCAGTGCTTGGGCCTGGGCAAATTCTGAAGGTCCAAAACACTGAGGCCATTCATTGAAACTGCTGCAGGAAGCTGGGGCAGGGCTTTTTTTAAAAGCTCACTGACAAAAATAATAGTAAAAACCTTTAAATACTTAGGGGCAAGGGGCGTGCTGTTTGCTCAGAGTAGGAGTGAGAAGTAAGATCTGCAGTGAGAGAAATTGGACGGGGGGGAAGGACGCAGTAGATGTTTCTCCTCAAAGGGTGACATAGAGCTGTGGCTCTGAATGAGGACATCACACTTCTCCAGGCCAATGGTACAGGGAGTCTTGCCCTTTCGCTGCTGCCTTGTGAGCTCTCTGGTGATTTTGGGAGAAGGAGCTGCGATGGCAGGAGCAGCACTGCTTGGGAAGCCTTTTTAATGTCCTTGTCTCTTGCTCTCTCTCATAAATACCAGCCCAACGTCGCCTCAGCCGATGGCACCGTGGCCCTGAGCAGTCCTTTGGTGGCACCTCTCGCTGACAGAGGAAGATTTGATGTCGTGCAAAGGCTGTTTGCCTCATCAAACATTCATTTGGAAATGACTGAGTCTTCTGTAAAAGCTGTAACGATGAGAGACCCGAGGTTCTTCCCCCTTGTTCTTTATGTTGCATTGTATGGATTTCACACTTTAGGTGGGCACGTATAGGATCTTTGCTGAGCACCTGGTTCTTGCTGTGGCCTGTTCTTGCTTTTGTCCCCCCACAGTGTAGTGTCAGTGTAGTTGAGGTAGAGCTGCTCAGCTGAGTCCTGATGGCAGTTTTGGAGGTCAGGGGGGGACGGGGTGAGCACTCCTCACTGCCCTCAGGTGTGCTGCTGCTCTGTGCTTTCACTAGGGTACGTCTGCAGTGGAAAACACAGAAATGTGGGAGGAAGGGGAGGAAGGAAAGAAGGAAGGAAGGAAAAAAAAAAAAAAACCAAGCCTGGAAGAGAAATTGAACATGTCTGCTCTGGTGGCTGTCAGATCCAGAAGCCTGATTGCTTGCATTAAGATGCGTGAGGGGAAACTGCAAAGTCCAAACTGGTTTTTGTAAGCAAGCAAAGAGCGGGGCAGTGGTTGGAAATGCAGGGCTCTGCAAGGCAGTCAGTGTTTTGCTGGTTCAAGACGCTGTGCAGGAGGCCTTCGCTCTGGAGCAAGTGGAATGAAGGGCTTTTAAAGAGGTACTTGATTAGGTTTTTGTTTATTAAGTGTAGTTGGGCTTTGGGGATGTGAACTGCACACTGCAGGAAATAAAATACTTTCTTTTTCAAAAACTAAGACCACCTGAGGGATTTATGCCTCTCTACAACATTTCTCTGACTTCTCTTAAGTTTTTACTCACCTTAGCAAGTTTCAGGTGTTGAAATTGTGTTCTGGACTTTCTCTTTGAGGTTCGTTGATGCCTTTTGGTGTGTGCACACGGAATTTCCTTGTGGCACTCCACAGAAATGATCATTTTACCCCTATGACCCCTTGAGTGCAAATGTCTTCCTTGTTTCCTGCACTAATGGCAAAGTGTCCATAAAGCACTTTGTGCTTTGAGCTGCTTTGCCTTTTATTTTTTTTAACTGTAATTAACTGTAATTTTAACTGTAATTTTGTCATCGTGTGAATGGGGCAGAAACGCAGCAGAGATCACTGTAAGTACAGGCTTGGGAAGATGATGTTCCAGGTAAGTGGAATATCATGGTTGAGTTGGAAGGGACCTTAAAGATCATCGAGTTCCAACCCCCCTGCCCTGGGCAGGGACACATCCCACCAGAGCAGGTTGCTCCAAGCCCCATCCAGCCTGGCCTTGAACCCCTCCAGGGATGGGGCATCCACAGCTTCTCTGGGCAACCTGCTCCAGTGTCTCACCACCCTCACAGCAAAGAATTTCCTCCTAACATCTCATCTAAAGCTACTCTCTTCCAATTTAAAACCATTATCCCTCATCCTATCTCTCCACTCCCTGATCAAGAGTCCCTCCCCATCTCTCCTGTAGCCCTTTCAGGTACTGGAAGGGGCTCTAAGGTCTCCCTGGAGCCTTCTCTTCTCCAGGCTGAACAACCCCAACTCTCTCAGCCTGTCTTCATAGCAGAGGTGCCCTGATCATCTTCATGGTCTCCTGGACCCATTTCAACACATCCATGTCCTTCCTGTGCTGAGGACTCCAGAGCTGGACACAGGACTCCAGGTGGGGTCTCTGCAGAGGGGTGTGGAGGGGCAGGATCAGCAGTTTCAGGGTAAGACACTGAGGTGGCTGATGGGCAAACGAGCAGGCCCCTGTGTGTGTGTGTGTGTGGGCTCTGATCTGTAACCAGACCCTGCAGCTCCACCAGTGGGTTGGAGTTCTAGGGTCAGTTTTCTGCTCTATTCTGACACGGTCTTGGGCAGGTTGTCTAAGAGGTCTTTAAAAAGTCATGCCAGTTCAGCTTTCCCCGAGGCAGGGGGCTTTGCAGAAAAGTCCTGTGGTACCTCTCCATGGCCTGGGGGTGCAGGAGAGCCTTCACCCTGAGCTGTTGGTGCTTCTCTGTCCCAAGGTGTTGCCTGAACCTTGCACTGGTGTATGTGGAAATGTCCTTCAGGAGGACAGAAGCTTGTTTGCTTCTGTGAGTGACAGGAAAGTCTTCATTTGCCAATCACTACTCAAAAGTTGCTTCTGTAACCAACTAATTTATCAAAACTTTCTATTAAATGTTATGTTAAAACAATAGAGTAATTTATAACCTCACGCAGGTAATTTCCATCGTTCTTTTTTTTGGGGAGGTGGATTCCAGTCATTCCCTTGGCCTTGAAAGATGGTGGGAAAGTGTCTGTGTGGGCACCCACGTGGTGCCACTGCCTGTGTGCTCTCCTCTTCCTCGTGGAGTTTTGGGGTAAGCCTTACATCTACTGTATTGCATGGGTGCTTACAGGGTGTGCACACTCTATAGGGTGAAGGGGGAAAATCCCAACAGACTGTAGGTATTCTATAGAAATGTATTCTATAGAAGGACCTCTAGCCCAGGATGTGGCCTTTTCAGAACTGAGCTGTACAGTTCTTCATTTTCCCTCCAGTTCCTCTGGAAAGCAGGATCCTTATGCACATTAGGATTATAAATAGCTCAGACCGGGGGTAGGAAGATCCAAGAGAAGAGCAGAAAAAAAAAATGCATCTGTTTCCAAGTAACTCTTGTCCTGCCCTTCCCTGAGCTACACGAGGAAGCCTCTTTGGGGAGCACCATCCCAATTAATTCAGACTCCACTCCAGAGGAGCTGGGTGTGCATCCACAGTTTAGATAAAACAGGGATTTCGTGTGACAGGCTGCCCTCGTACACAGCATTTTTTTTTTAAGGTTAAATGAGGCTTTTCCTAGAAAACAGAGTTGGTAAAAGGGTCTTTCAGAGGGGATTGATTTCAGACAGATTCCCTGCCCCAAAAGCTACTCCCTTTGCTGCACTTCTGCATTTACCAGGAGGGAGGGAGGAGAAAACACCCCTTTCCCATTGAGAATGGGAGCAGACGAGGCCAGGTCTCGTGTGTCTCCAGGGGCAGCAACAGAGGAGGTGCAGTCCCAGCCCCAAAAAGGAGCCCAAATTCAGCCCTGACACCTCTGGGCTGGTTGAAGAGTCCCCCAGAGCTCTGCCCACAGACCAGGGACTCAGCCCAGCCAAGAACAGCATCGAGTCAAAGGAGACCCCCCGAAAAGTTGCTCTCCTGAGCTTTGAGTACAGGAGCTTGCTTCTTGAGAGCTTCCTTAGTTCACTAAAATTCAAGAGCAGGACATAAAAAGAAACCAGAAAAAAAGCTAATTACATTTTTTTTTCAATATTAAATCTTTATTATATACAAAAATATTTTGCTGGGAATTAACAGAATTTCACAATTTGTACATTTAACATTTTTATGTTTGGCTGCGTTTATTGTGAAAATATTAGCTGTGAAAAAAGACAATGGGGGTTTTAGAAAACGAGTCACAATTTTAAAAACATCCTATGGATTCGCTGACTTTCTCGGGGTGAAGCCAGAAAGGAAACAAGTCCCATCTCCTGGGCCTGCTCTACACTGTTGTAGTCAAACAACAATTAGGTACTAAATCAGCTTCAGGTTTACATTAGAAACTTTAGCTAATAGTTAAGAATTTTTTTCGGCTAAAGAAAGAGTATTTTTTATTTTTTTTACAGGAGAGCAGTTCTTAAAGTTTTAGAAATATCAAATCCAGTTTCATTTAATACGCTGTAGAAGGAAAAAAAAAAAAAAAAAAATCAGAACTACGAGAGCTTCCAGTTGGCAAAACCAGTTTTGAGGAGGAGGAAGGTGAGGAAGGGCACGGTGACAGACGTCTCGTACACACTGAACTCCAAACAGGTAACTGAGATTTTAGTTCTTACCCCAGTCCAGGGTGGGACAGCAGCAAATTGTAGATTTTAAAACCTAAGGAAGCTCAATCCCCCCTTCTTACACCCCAGAACACAAACGCTACGAGTGGGGAGGGGACACTCAACGAGCATTTGCCACGGGGTTAAAATATGTTTCAAGAGTTACCTCCTTCTCTAATGGGGTACAACACCTAAACCAACAAAAACCCATCAGAAAGTAGTTTTTTGCCCCCCCTCCACCCCCGACTGCCCAAAGCAGCGTCACTCCTTTTGCTCTGCAGTTTGTATCGTGTGAGAGAGCAAAGAAGAGAGGAATTACGTGGGATTTTGGAAGAGGTTTCCCTGCATCCTTACGGCGCAGTACGTGGATGGGCAGCGGGGACAGTGTCACCTGACATGGAAAGGGAAAGGATGAAGGGGAAGAAGGTGTTTCCAGGACTAACTCCAGTAGCCCGGCAGGATGGGGGTGAGTATTCCCCATCCAACTGCTGCCCTGGCAGCAAAAGGAACTCCACACTCCAAGGGTTAAGAGTTTACTTCAAGTGTAACTAATTCTATAATGTACAAATATTGCTGAGGCCCCGCTGAAAGAAAAAAATTAAAAAAAAAAAATCCTATTTGGAGTCAAAACTGTGTAAGAGCCTTCACCGAGACAAGGGCTTGTTTTTAAGCCCGTAAAGGTAAATTCCAGCTGCGGAACCAGAACTGAGCAGATTAAAAGGGGCCCATTTCACGTTCTCCCAGCGTGGAGGACTGGGGTAAATTAGCAAATACATGGAAATGACCCGTGGTATTTACCCCTCAGTTCTATCGCTACACCTGTGTGTGCATCCACTTGAGCACACTCTTAATACCTTTGGACAATTAGTTACTGCACAAGCCTTTTTGTTCTTTTTAGCATCTGTCTTGGGACTGACAGGGAGAAGTTACAGCAGTTGAGAATCCCCGACAATTCCTGTCAGTAAGCTTGTTAAAAATACATGAAAAGCAAAAAGGGAAGGCCAAAAAAAAGAAACTCGGCAAAAAAAAAAAAAAGAGATGAAAATTGGGCCAGGACTTCAGCACCTTCAGCAATGACAGTTACAGAGCAGAGGACCTTTAGCTCCAGAAATCCTTTTCAGTGGCCTTTTCAGGAGTGGGACTGGTGGCAGGAGGGGGTGTTAAGGCCAGAGGCCTGACAGATGGGAGTTTGTGTCCAGTAACCCCGACCCAGACACGGAGAAAGCCATTTCTCACCACTTTTGCAAAAGTGGTAGCGTGAAGTTTGTCAAGAACAACACGGTACTTGGCCTCCTCAGCATTTGGGTGAGGTGATAAACCCTGCACGAAGCAAAGGGGCCCTGTGCTCCACTGTGGGACAGACGCAAGGCCTGCACCTCCACCTGCAGCCTGGCCTAAGGCTGTAGCTACAGGCACAACACGTGACGGGGACCTGCTGCAGCAGGAACTAGGGGTGTCAGGAGGAACAGCATCTGCATCAACCTTCAGCCTGAATGAAGAAGCAGGAGAGAGGAAGCCTGGGTGGGAAACCAAGGAAGAGGTGAAGGAACTGTGAATGTGTGTGAGGACAGGTGGAGCTTCCTGGAGCGCTGCTCTACTTGACCCTTCTCCACTGGTCCTTAGCACAGCAGGGGCAAGCTTGGCTCCCCCAAGGGGACCCAGACAGGAATTTTCTGTTTCAAAAACTAAAAAAACACTTTCCTGTTTCTTACCTGAGTCACCGTCTTCCAAACCAAACCCAGCCCAGATGACTTCCTGAACACCCAGCCACAGGCCATTTGTACACAAGTCACTGAGGTATGATTTCAGAAGATGCCATGAGAACGGTACAGAGGATTGGGGGGAAAAAAGTACCAGGTTTTAAGCCCACCCAAGATGTGAGAGTTTATATAAGCACAGATTCAGAAGCGATGAGCTGACCTGTCATCCTGCTCCAAAAAGCTCTGTGCAGCCACGTTGCTGGGGGACCATGGCACAGGCTGAGGACACTGCAATGGTCATCAATCCCATTTCCTGCGCCGCAGTTCTCCTCCAATTTTACTTTCATTTGTAGAACATTTTAAAAGACCTTTCTAAATCTACGCGAGATGACGTATTTCATTGTAATTCTCCCACTAAACTGCATTAAACAATTGACTGCATCTTGCCACGTGGTGTAGAACCTAAAGCAGACCTGCTAGTGGAACATGGAGAAGACAGCAAGGTAACCCCCTGGGTACACGTGCACCAAAGTATTTACATTACAGTTGAGCCTGGTGCACACTTCAGGGAATTTTTGGTGCATTCAAGGAAATAATTTAGGGGTCCTGGTGTACTGACTGTACTCTTATGGATAACTCCTCATTCACAGGGCAACTACAGTGTTTCCTCTATTAAGTCTCTATATGTACAGAATTTTACAGCACCTCATGCACTGTCCAAAACAGATAGAAATTACAGATAAATATAGAATTTTTAGATTGAAATATCTGTATATTTAGAAAAATATACATTAGTAAACACAATAAACCAGGTTGAGAAGGTTCTGAAGTCTCACATGCAGGTAGGTTTCTGGATTAAGTCATGGTAGTTTAGTAATGAGACAGCAGACGTGAGCAGGTTTTGTTTTACCATCCACATACATACACATACACAGACAACTATTTGATAATTTACTTTTCTAAACTACTTACATATTTATCTTGTGATACATACCACATATCTTAAACATTTAGCAGCATCTTCACCTCGCTCAGACACACCTATCGTTATCATTAACAGTCAGTGGAAAAAGGTTTCCTGTTAGTATCTGGAAAATGAATGTTTAATACAGAATGAGAAACATGAAATCCTAGTTACTGTAACTCCTCCCAAATACTTCCAGCAGCTGTTACATGAAATATTTTCACTTGCTTAAAACTAGCTGTGTCCTTCTCCCCAGGTTCTATCTAACCTCAGATCTGGCATAGCCCGACAGCCTGAAACAGCTCTGGCATTCTAAGAACGTCCAAAAATGCTAAAAAAAAAAACCCAAACTGTCATTCTCACTCTAGTTTTCCTACCAGTTAGTGACAAACTAAGCAGAATATCTGATGAAAAATCAGATTTTGCTGAAAAAACAAAACCAAACCCACCACCACAACACCTCTCCCCCCCACATCACACATCTGAACTCTCAGTTTTCAAGACTGAATTCAGAGATGTGTGTGGTGCTTGGTTTTGTTTTGGTGGTTTGGTTTTTTTTTTTCTTTAGAACCTGAACGTGGACATCCCATTAAGCCCCACAGCCACGTTGACAGGAAGTTTGTGTGGACCCCAAGCAAATCATCATCTCCTATTGCTTCACAATTGTACTTGTGGCTCCCTCTGCTCTCACACCACACGTCAGCCACGAGGCTCCATGTGCCAACTGCTCCATTTCAAAACCACTGTGTCACCCTGTAGGGAAAGTGAAAGCTTTAGGCTTCAGCAAATACACAGCTCTTTGGAAATTGCTAACCAGGGGGACTCTTCTGCCAGTATTCTCTCTGGGGTGGAAACAGCAGGAGCAGAGAGGTTTTCTCGACCAAACCTCGGTGCCCAGGATTCACGTGTTTCATTTGGTTAAGGAAACTTATGGAAAAAAAAATGATGAAAATAAGTGATATGTGCAATATAAAGTACTACAGTGTGGAAACTGAACAATCTTCTCATTTCATTCATTAGGGAAGAGCGAGCTCAGCCCACTTTTGGCATCACAAACAGAGTATTTTCTAACTCCTAATGAAAAGGCATCGTATCTCTCCAGACAGCACGTGTAGGTCTCCCCTTACAGAGTCCACACACCCACGTTGGGCACAGAATGGCAACAGCAAACCATTAAAAGAGCCAAGCCATGTCCCTGCTGTCCTTGCTGCTGCTGCACACAACACCCCGTCCCTCTCCCAGAGCAGCCTCTGAGCGACAGGATCAGAGAACGGGTCCCCTGGGAAAGGGCAGTAAGACTCGCAGGCTGCTGCCACATTTAAAAGCTCTGCCAAACTTAAAATAAAACCAGAGATAACACATCCTGAAAAGTATACCAACAAAACAAAGCAGTGCTACAAATATTCCTTGGAGAATTTCACATTCCCTCTAAAAGACTGAAATCCCAGTGTTAAGAGCCACAAAGATGACCGGTGCCACGCGCAGGTTTGACTGACGTTTTCCACACACACTGGGATTTCAAGCCCTCCCTGCCCCTTTTTCCCCACAACAACCAACTTTATAGGATTTTTAAGACCACTTGTAGTTACTGGTGGCTTGAGGTTTGTTTGAGACTTTTCCTATACTGCATCAACTCCAGGTTTTTTTTTTCCCTTGTGCACATAAGAGACTTCCAGAGCCCCAGGAAGCAATAATGTTTTCCAGTGTCTAAGCCTCTGTTCCTTCAGAAATAGTTCTGAGGAAGTTGCCCTCTGAGAGCGTTCCGTGTCACACCTTGGTGCTGAAAAACAATTCCAAAGGCAGGTGCCTGTCACTGGATGGAAGATAAATTAAACAAACAGATGGCTTCGTTTAGACACCTGACCTGTATGTGATGCTGGATGTCACTATTTACAACACCTGACATGGTCATGTGAAATATGGTCACCAGAATATCTAGCCTCAGCGACAAGCTGTAGTTTCCTTTTGTTCTTTTTAAGCAGAAATTTACATCAGCACAAGTTTTGATGGATGAACTCGAACCTAATACGAATGATATCAATGAGCCTACTAAGGGGAGAACTGGCACTGAACAAAAAGAAATAGGTCGTAAAACAAAAAAGGTACAAACAATATTGCTTTTTAGCAGGAAGCTTCCGATTCACAAGCGAGCTGATGAAAAACCCAAATAAAAACCAATGGAATGAAAAGCAGAGAACTTCCCTTACATCACACTCGTAAGAATACAGCAGTTGATCGCACACAAATATTCAAAAAGATACTATTGAACTAGTACATCTCACAGGAAATTAAGCCACAGATCACTACACAAATACCAAACAATGTCCTAGGAAAAGAAAACGTACCCCCACTTTTTTTTTTTTTTTACTTTTTTTTTTTTTTTTTTAAAGCAATGTGTTTTCACAAGAGCAAATAAATATTCCTACACATCGAGCGTCCCTCTACAAGGCTCCGTGGTACCAGGTTCTCTCTCGGGCTACTTCATTCATCGTTAATTACTCAAACTGCACCCCAATTACCTTGTGCACTTGGGCCACGCTGGGCTCGGGGGCTGGACCAGCCGCTTTGCGGTACAAGGGAAGGGACACAAGAGCTGTCTATAAACCAAGAGACACTGAGAATTTGCCAAACACCAAGAATACACCAACATCAAGCCGAAAGAAGCTGGAGCGATGGAGCTGGGTGTTGGTTCCTGCTTTTAATATTTAAAATTCTGCTCCCGTAAAATTATTAATTTCTAAAGAAGAAAAAAAGAATCCCAAAGAAATTAGTGTTCTTTCCTAATAAGAGCTATAGACTTGACCAGTTGAACACTGACATTAACAAGTTTTACAAAAATTGTTTCAAGTATCCTTTTTTTTTTTTTAATCACAGTGAAAATGTAAGACCAAGATGTAAATGTTGAAGTGAAGGACTGAAAGTTTCTTAGATGAAAAAGGCAAAGGTACTAAATCAAAACATATAAAAATGCTTAAACGCATTTCCTTCATGTGATATGAATAGAAAGGTTATCTGTAAAAAGTTAGAAAAATTAAAATAAATTACATATTTAAGTACACTTTCCCTTCAACGTTTTTTTATAAAAATTCAGAAGAGTGTACTTTTGAATATACAGAGATTAAAAATGCAGGGGTGCCGTAGGTTACCCTCGCTCTCTCCGCGACGTCGCGTTGGGGTGTCTGCTCCTCCTGAGACACCTCAATACACCCAGCTAATGGGGACCCACTGGGGTTCCAGCCGCAGCCTCTCGATGGCGCTCTGGAGCTTCTCGAAGGCTTTGTCCAGGTTGTCATTTACGATGGTCAGGTCGAAGTAGTGGTTGTAGGCTCTCTGGATCCGGGCACTTTCATCCACTGTTTTTTTCAAATCAGTGTCCTGGGTGGAGAGACGTTAAACGTTACTGAGAATGAAAGATTTGGGAAATGGTGACAAATACAGAAGAAGGAGCCTTTTATTCATCCTATGTAAATCGATACACTGAATGTATTTCAAAATTAATGAAAGTTTTGTAATAAAAACCACAGGAAACAGAAGCTAAAATGCATTCCAAAATGTTACAAACTGGGTCAATAACATTAAATTCAGCAACCAAATGTTTGCCAACCTTGCAATTTTCAAAAAAGTCAATAGAAGCACATGAGGAACAGGCAGTTAATCATTTTGCACGTGCAACTAATGATCCAATCAGAATAAAATGAATGCTTTAGGGATGACTGAGTCAATCAGTTATGTAAATATATTTCTGCCCTTTCTTTACATGGAAAACCCCAAGAATTTAAATTACTATGAAATAAAAGACAACGAAAGATACGATTCTACCAGAATAAATCTCTAGGCTACTTTATTGCTTTCAGAGGCTGCATTTCAGCCTTGCTCCACCAAACATCAGTTCCTCCTCATTTGTAAACCACTGCTGTATTTTTTTAGTTCTGACACAAGCTGCAAAATATGCAGGAAATGTATGTTCTGCCATTATGAAACCTTCATGAAGTGTTGCCACTGAGCATTTTTTTTTTTGCGTTTCATTAATCCTACATTCTTAGAAAATTCCTCTCTGCTTTTCCACAAAAGGCAATCTTCTTTAAACAGTTATGAGATTTGTCCCCTTGACAATATTCTTTTTAATATTTTCAGGTCCTGATACAGCTGTCAAATACAAAAGCTAAAATGAAAAAGTAAGTTTGTGAATAGACTTTCCTTCACAGCCAATGAAGGAGAGAAGCAAATGTAGCACCACCACCAGCCAGAATTTCTGCAATGGCTGAGGATGCTGGAAATTATGAAGAAAGCCCCACGAGGAAGCAGAACATGATACTTTAAATGACATTTGTTTTTCATTTGTTCGGGAAGTAAAAAAAATATGAGGTGGGAAAAGATACTCTTTATATACAGGTGCATAGATATGATTTAGAATCCAGATACATAAATGTCTATTTTAAAAGTAACTATTCTCTTTATTATTCATAAGGACAAGTGAAACAAGGGGAATCGAGCATTAGGAAGTTATTTCTCTGGTTGACTGGAGGGTTTTCACCATGCCTTCACAAAATTCATCTGGGGCAGAGCACTCGCAGAGATAACAGGATCTGTAATAGCCAGAATCCACGGCTGGGACCGGGCAGTCTCTCATCTGGTTCAGAGAATGGGAGCTCACCGGTTTGAAAAAGAAAAAAAACAACCTAAAAATCCCATATTCATTTCGTGCTTTGAATGTCTCCTCAAGATACTGCTACTGTCTAAGCTGTGGCAGCACCACTGTAGTTTCAGCAAACCGTGGCTTTTCTCAGATGGAACATTTTAGTGCTGAACACAGGACAAACTTGAAGAAAACATTTCAGGGGAGAGAGATGGGGAAAGTGAAGGAAAGACATTTACATAAAAGAACAATTCTCACTGTCAAATATCTATGCAAATAATCAAAGGTGACACTTCCCAAAGAACACATTGCAAGTAATTTTTGTAATCAACACTTCTCTGTAAGAGGTCTATTTTTAAGAAAAGCAATCTGCCTTATACATAGCATTTGATTAACTTCTACTAAGTAATCAGCAAAAGCATTGCCTAACTTTTCGTAGAGACATTAATTTCAGAACAAATTCAATCTAAAATGAAAGGTTAAAAAAAGAATAAAAATCTAAGAACATCTTGTTCAAAGCAAACTAAGTATGAAATAATCTGCTTACAGTGAGAAGTTTGGTTGTAATTCCAGCATCTACCACAGCCTTGTGCATAGCACGCAACGTCTCCAGCTCTGGGGCAGCAATAAACACTACATAGGGCATGAATTCTGAAGTCCTCAATATTTTCAGAGCCTAGAAGTGAAGAAAAAAAATAAATCCTAAGTTTGAGAGTGACTCACTGTCCCCGTTGCTTAAGGGGCTCTGCAAAACTACCTGTTACAATGGGCAGAAACACATAAGCAAAGATTCTTATTTCTATTTCAGAAACTCCTACGCTGCCTTTTGAGATGCTCAGCATCGTTTTTTCCTTGGCTAAAAAAAAATATCATTTACTACTCGGCAAGACTCCTCTTCCACACAGAATCTAAGCTGGGTTTTTTCCATCTTTCTACCCCTCTCCAACTGAAGGCCAGAGATGCCAGAATCTCTGTCATCTCTGAAGCAGAGAAGCAGCCTTCCCACCCGAAGGCCGCTCTCTGCAGCGTTCCCCCCCTGCCCGCGCAGTGGGATGTTACAGATGATGTACCTGGGGGTTCACGTCCAAGATGCAGGTCCTTCCTGTCTGAACAACTTCAAGGATGGAATCAATTTTGGTGCCATAAAGATTTCCTTCGTATTCTCCATGCTCTAAATATCTGCCAGCCTTGATATCTGTCTCCATCTCAGCTCGTGACACAAATCTGTAGGCCTGCCCATCCTTTTCATCGTCCCTTGGCTTTCTTGAAGTAACTGAACAAAAAATTTAAAATATAAATGGAATGCTTTATTTTTATATTTATATTTATACTCTCCAAGCATGAGACTGGACTGCCTATTACATCAGGGAGAGTATAATACACATTAATATACAATTATAATTGCTCCATATACAGATTAATTAATTAGTCTAGTGCAAGTTTCAAAACTGAGCCAAGCTCCTTCTGTTCCCTTTATTTCTATTCTTCTGCTTATCAACTCATTTGCTTATTTCCTATTACTCCGATACGATGCTCTTTTATATCATCTTTTTAATTATTCACTTAATAAACTAATTATTTAAGTGACTTGGAAATCAAATGAAAATTTGAACTCTAAAATGTCAGATATACTTCTGGAAACACTGAGCACACATCAAAATCTTCCCCTCCTCATCTCCCAAACCTTAGCACAAACTTTGCTCACTCTATTTGCCCTGTTATTTCAGGCATTTAGTAGAAATTGTAGAAATCAGAAATTTAGTAGAATTTAGTAGAATTCCCTGAGCCAGCTCCACAGAAAGTTAGCTTAAATAGCAGCAGCAGCCCAGCCACCACAGCACAACTGGAGTGGAGGCCAGATAGTGCTGCTTTCCAGGACAACTTACCCTTTTTAAAGCAAGGTAAATTCACTGCAGAGAGATTAAAGCCAGTATTTAAGTAAAACATTAGCAGCTGTCTTGGGTATTGGCTAAACTGTGCAGTACAGACATTATTTAAGCAAGACAGAGAAAATAAATAAAATTAAATAAAAAAAATAAAATCAGATTACCACCCACTTTGCTGTGCTATCATCGTATTATCTGCCCACTGCTTGCATTTAATTAGATTTGAACTCTAGAATATATTAAAGATAACAGTGAGTGGATCCTTTTGGTAATATTTGTCTCACCACTTGGTGCAAGTTGGGGATACAATTGAAAATCGTTCTCCCCCTTCCAGTAATTCCTAAACATCACCATTATAGAAAATGCTCATCCCAGGAAAAATTATCTTCTCAAGCTGTTAGCAATAAATGTTATTAGTAGAAAATCTAGTTTTAGCCAAGATTTTGCAGAAGGATTGAAGCTATAATGGTTTTTTAGAATACAAAAAGTAATCATGCCAGTTTGAAATAAATTTTGGAGAATGAGCTTTAACAGTGTACAGTCAGAGGATGACTTCTCAGGTTCCTCACAGTGAAGGAAAATGACACACAGAGCACCATTTGGTGGATAGAGCTCAACACCAAGGACATGTGAAAAGGATACATTTCAGCCATTTAAAAAAAAAAAAAAAAAAAAAAAACCAAGAACCAAACAAAACCCCAACACACCCTAATATTCATTTGTGAGTAACCAGGAGGGTTTTCTTCTGATTGGAGAAACTGAGGCCAACCAAGATTACTGATTATCCTACTTTAAATCAAAAGTAGAGAGGATATTCTATAGACAATAAGTTGTGTTCTGCATGTTCGTGACTAGACTGTCAGATTGCTAAATTGGAAAAGTTATTTTTTATGCTTTTGAGGAGTGAACAAGAACTCCAAGCAAAAGCATTTTAACACTGTGTCACATTACTTCTATATATTTAAGCATCTAAACAGCATTTTAAAGAAACCAGTAATTTTGAGGGCCTTTTTGAAAGGGAATAAAGAATTTTAGAAGTAATAAAGTTTTTTTCTGTTTTGCCAATATAAAATAATGAGATTCCCAGGGGAAGATTTGTTTAAAAAACAAGTGAGAAGTGAACCTTGTTATCAGTCACACATACCAATCCTTAGTGCCTTGGCCAGTTCTGGTGTTAAGAGATTCAGAAAGTGAGAGAAACTGTTTTTCTTGTTTATCTTTGAGACCTGTCCCTCCTCCCCTATTATCAAATCTACTCCTTGCCCACTGAAAACAGAAAGGAACCGACTGGTTTTGAAATTCTGAAAAGCAGGTGACAGGAGGAGAATAATAATGCAGGAGGGTGGATTTCTCTGGTCAGCAGCCAAAGGAAGGGGCAGTTAAAAAAATCTGGTAAATGAGCAAAGTAACTATTGGGAAGGAAGGCAAGAAAACAGAATATGAATAAGGGAGGAGCTCTTTTCTGCAGTTGACAGGGAGAAAAAAGAAAGATCATGGGCTTGAGGTAAGATATATTGAAACATCAGAATGAGATCACAAAGACTTCAGTTTGACTGAAAGTTTGCTGCTTTTCCCTACATTTCTAATAGTACAGTAACAATTTATAATGCCTAGGGTGATTAAAAGAATAAATGGCAGACCCGAGAAACTCCACTGGCTATTCAGTACAGAAGATCAGGAAACTTATAGAATCCCCTCAGTAACTGATGCCGATTTTCACTGAAGAAACCGACCAGACTGAAACACTGCACAGGCAAAAATAGCTCTTCTGCAGCATCAGTAACATTTAATTGCTAGTTGCAAATATTTTCACTGTCATCATACATTAGTTCAGTTGCCTGAGAAGATGAAGAGCCTTTTGTTTTCCCACTCTATACAACTTTTACGCTTTGATAAAATTACTCCTACCCTGAACCACCGAGGGGATAACCATCAGACTCACAGTACAGTGTTACGAGAGGAATGCTGACAACTTACATGGCACTGTAGTTCCAAACCTGGTAGGGTTCAGTACTATAAACCTGTTCTTCAAACTCCTTCGCCCCACTCCTTGGGCTCCAATTAAGACCAGTGTCTTCCTCTGAAAAGGAGGCATTTTGGCTACTTCCTCATAGATCTGGATTTCATGACGATCAAATTCTATATTGAGAAGTGGACAAAAAAAGAATATTTCATACACCATCAGTACTATAAGAAAAAAAACCCTATACTCTATATCAACAGACCACATGTGAATATAAATAGTACTCAAAGGGCATTACGACTGATACAAGTTTTCTAGCTTTAAACTGTCAAGGGAATGAAACAGCTACCCTTTCATGGGCAGAATAAATTCAGATTTATCACCTTTACTTCCAAGAAGAAAATTCAAGACTAATCAGAATGGGAAAACTGTGAATAACAATTAGTGAGCTTGCATGGAGTCACAAAATGGTACAGGTTGGAAGAGACCTCTGGAGGCATCTGTTCCAATCCTCTGCTCAGCTAGGACAATGTCCAGATGGCTGTTGAGTATCTTCAAGGAGGGAGACTCCACAACCTCTCTGGGCAGACTGGGCCAGTGCTCAATCACTCTGACAGTGAAAAAGTGTTTCCTGACATTGAGAGGGACCCCTGTGTTGCTGCTTGTGGCCTCTGGTCCAGTCACCGGTCTCCTCTGAGAAGAGCCTGGTTCCACACTCTTCACACCCTCCCTTCAGGTATTTATGTCCATTGATGAGATCTTCTGGACCTGGAGAAGACTTCTCTTCTCCAGGCTCAACAGTCCCAGCTCTCTCAGCCTTTCCTCACAGGAGAGATGCTCCAGTCCCTTCATCATCTTCACATGTCCTTGTCTCTCCTGCACCAGAGAGGAGCCCATTACACTTCAGGTGTGGCCTCACCAGTGCTGCGTAGACAGGAAGGATCACATCCCTCAACCTGCTGGCAACAAAGCTTTCACTTTTTTTCCTTTTCCTCACTCACAGTTCTTCTCTGACTCCCACCTACCCACAGATGTACTCAGCACCACCTTATCTTCACTGGTCACTATTGCTTTATCACTTTAAACCATAAAAACTATCTGATCTATCAAATTTATAATCAAATATTTTACTGCAAATCTTTCTAGTGTTTGAAAACACTAGACTGCAAAGTTTAGAAGCCTAGAGAAATTTGACTCATACGTAATATTAAGAGATACCTGCATTTCTTGTAGTGAGATACATCATCTTTTTCTTTTTTTTGCTGCTTATTGTTCCACAGAAAGGCCCTAGAAATAAAAATTGAGGCAAACTCATCATTTTTGTTAAATGTATTAACGTGAACATATGCAAGTTTAATCTAACTAAATTTATAAGGACTATTTTAGAATTTCATATATTCTAGGGTAGGAGATCACATTTATTTTTGTACACATCAAATAGCACAGTAAGAACCAAACACAGAGAAAAAGTGTTTGTTTAATTTTCCTAGAAAGCTTTGTCAAAAGCAGCAGAAAAATTCTTCAAACATGTTTAATTTGTTAACTTTCAGTGCATACTATAAAAATATCATTAAACCAAAAAAAGGAGCTAATTCTTATGCCTTTCCCACCTCATTGAGCTTTTCATCAGCAGGTGGCAAAACTGACTCTCCTATCTATGAAGATTAAGCATAAACTTCAGCCTTTGTCCTTCAGTCAAAGCCAAAATATAATAATTAGCATTTTGCAATATTCTGTGTATTCTCACCCAGTAGTTTTCTAGTATCTACGAAGCCAGAAAAAGCAAAACAAATGGACAGAACAAAACTTATGCCTGAAATTCATTAAATCTCACCTGAATTGTCCCAGTCCCTCCTAACAAAGGCCTTTCTCTTCTCTTCCAGGAACTGGCTCGGAATAAGCCCTGCACTTCCTCCTTCTTTGACATGACTAGCCTGGGGGAAAAAAAAAAAAAAGAAAATCAGAGATTACTTGTGGGAAGCATTTTTCTCCTCAATGTGGTGTTGGGTGACTTTCACACTGCCAGAGTTTTGCAATGGTGGCATTGATATGTTTACTATTGAGACTTGGAAATTCAAACTCAGATGTGGGTATTAAAATTCTGTCTAACAAAAGCAGCATCTTGACACTGAGTACTATAATTCAGGAAACAAATAAAATAGAAGTTTCATTACTGCTTCCCATTAAGTTAATAAGTTCCTATAGCCATAAAGCTTTGACATCAAAATCCTAAGAGGTTTTCTATGGCTCCAGATATCGAACTTTCAAGTGACAAATCTCAAGACTTTCATGCCTAATTATGCTTTCAAGCTTTTTGCACTAACAGATTTAAAAATCTTAGTAACTTCAGTATTCCTAGTAATGAAAGATTGGCTAAGATTCCCTATAAAATAATTTCATGGCAAGCTCATTTCTCAGCAAGCTTAAGACGTACAAACAGTTATAAAATGTTACACTTTTCTTGTCCATAAGTGGTTGGCCTCTCTTTGGCTAACAGAACTGTTTTCTTTTCAATTTGTATGCTTTTACCTATAACAAACTGGTTTTTTTATAGTTAGCAAGATTTTAAACAGTCTAGCAGTTCTAGAAAGCACAACAGAAAAACAATCTTTTTTTCCCAGTGGCACAATGTGCATAGCAATCCTTGCAGCACACTATACTGGTTTAACACATTACATTTTTTTCACTGATCAAATGTTTCAAGATTTATTTCCCCTGGACTCCCACAGGTTACAACTGGAGAATTTGAAAAGCAATACAGAAGACAGCATGCAAGCTAAATGTCAAACTACTCCAGAGTTTTGGAGTCTCTAACTTCTGAAATTAATTAACTTGGCAGTAATAAATTTTCTGTCTTCCCTCACACTTTTTAGTCTCTTTTTTTCCTGTTATTACTGTCACTGACAAGCAACAGAATTCAGCAACAGTTGTTGATGTATATTCGAGTATTTTTGTTGCCTTTATAGAAGTCATATATATAGCTCTCAAGTAACGTCTTGCTCACTATTGCTTGTTATCTTAGCAAAGGGTGAGCAATTTAAGGGTAGAAAGGGAAATTAATAATGCTAAATTATTTGTCTAGATTGCCACTGCCACTTGCAATTTGAGAAAAGCATCTTAAGGGTACACTCATCCACTTTCAAAGGCACTGATGATGCTTAACTGTGTGTATAGTGTCTTAGAAAAAATAAAAATACCATAAGCACTGGATTACATTTCTACTGAAGGAGTGAATGTAGAAATACAACCTTAAAGTAGGATGACTGTTAATATTTGAAATAGTGCCAAACACTTGGATTATAAACATGCATGTAACAGCTCACAGGCGTTGACTGCCACCGTGGAAATAAAAGATACAGCTTCTCCAAATACCTATTCTCACCCCTCTTCAAATCCCCAGGGTTAACTCCCCTCTCTCTCTCCTCAACTCTGAGCACAATTAACATGGTCAACCTAAGACTTTCTGCTAGAAATTGTCCACTTAAACTGATTTTGGATCTTCTAGGCTTATGATATAAGACAAATAAATAGCAGTAATAGCAAAAGTGTTAGATATACAATTTACACTATTCAATTTTCTCTAGTAATTCAATTGTTAATATCTTGATATTAACATGGTAGTACATTGCAGCGTAAATATTTTTTCTTATATCTACTGTTAAATGAAAAAAGATTGCAATTTATAGAGTTTATTATTAAGGCAACTGGTGAAGCTTTTCAGGTTTTTATTTTACTTTTTCAATCTTTTTACCAACCTGCCACCAATTTGGATCTTCCCGGTTTACAATCTGAAGAATTTCTCCTTTAGAAAATTTCAAGCCTGCTTCTTTGCATGGGATGAGGTTGTCATTATATGGATTGTAATCAAAATGACACTTCACAAAAACCTGAAATGTGTAAAAGTTTACATTATAGAATATATTCTTACTAATTTATCTGTCAAACCAAAGTAACATCTTTACCTACAGCATAAAGAGTTGACATGATCAAAGTTGCATTTGGCAAGTAAAATACAATATACGGAAAAAAACTGGCATATGCCAGCTGAAAGAGTAAATCAACAGTGCAAACCTTGTTTGAAGGAGCTTCATGATAAAAATAAAAAAACCAACTGTTCTATTTGGACAATGTATCAAAACACTCATTTTTGCATTTTGGTATATACAACTCAATTACAGGATCATAGAATTGCCTAGGATGACCTTTCAGATCATCGAGTCCAACCATCAACCTACCACTGACAAAAGCCATCACTAAACTAAACCTCTAAGCACTATGTCTGCCCATCTTTTAAATTACTTTTAAAAAAATGCTCAGAATGTGAATACTGTATTCAAGGATTGCGGAATCTTAAGAATTAATTTCACCATGAACACAAACGAAAACAAACATGGTATGTGACTGCTTAAGACTCAATTTTGATGCAGGGGAAGAACCAGTAAGTTGCACCAGTAGACTGGAAACATCTTTGACTTTTTTCCTACCAGGTTGGGAAATAAAAGCAGCAGCACAGCTGCCTCAAAACGAGCACATCACATCCACATCTCCTCAATCTAAGCATCGCCTACCAGTCATGGGCACTGAGACTCACTACCTGAAGGACTGCCTCATAAGATGTTTCAGATGCATTGATTTTAGTGCCACAAGTTACTTCTGCAGTAGAGAAATCTACAGCCTACAACAACCACAGAGGGATAAGGAAGAGCCACCACCCAGGTTCCGACTTAAGCCAGGGAGTTCAAACTCATCTGTTGAGTTCAATGTGTTTCTGAATTCTATTACAATTTTTTTAGGCAAACATATGAAGCTTGTTACTGATCTAATGAATAAACCCTTTTCCAAAACGTACTAAAAGGTGAAAACTAAAAGGTATCGACAGTTTAACCACCCTGCAAGCATTAAATACAGAAAACAATCAAAATCTATCTAATCCAAAATCTTAAAATAATCTTATGCGATAAAGTACCAAACAGAAGTTATTTAGACAGAATTGTTAGGAATGTGTTACTGACCTGTTGAGGAATAACAGTATCTCTGTAGCTGGGGAGAATCTTCAGAGTGACACTGCCACTGATATTTTTCAGCAGTTCCTGCAATTCCTTTGGATTGTTTCCAACCTCGTGGCCGTTCACCTCTTTAATAATGTCACCAACATGCAGAAGACCTTGTCGATCTATCATTCCGCCATGAAGAATCCGTGCTATTACCAGATCATTGTTCTCAACTCTAAACGTAACACCCTGAAAGAGATATGTGACACCAAGTTTACCATCAATTGAATTTCTATTTCATTTTACCATTATCTTGAGCAAAAATATACAGCTATTCTATCTGTAGGCATATTCTATCTACCCCAATGCAAAGAGACAGCAATAGTGAAGACAGTGTGAAAGTTCCTAATACACACATAAGCTCCAGGTGACACAAAAGTACTTTCAGACAAGGTTTCCATACGACTGAACAATCACACAGAATCACAGAATCTTCTAGGTTGGAAGGGACCTTAAAGATCATCTTGTCCAACCGTCAACCTAACTGACAAAAATAGACACCCACACAACAAAAAATGAGGATCACCATCACTAAACCATACCTCCCAGCACTA
>BJBW01000320.1:8873-98608 GCA_004320125.1 Scolopax mira | reverse complement strand
TCTACACCCTCCTTTCAGGTAGTTGTAGAGGGCAACAATGACTGTATTGTTCCTGACTACATGCAATCCTGTCATTTTCTATCAGGACCAGACAGATGTTGTGTTAGTCAGTTATGCTAGCAAGTCATTGAGCCTGGTGACTGCCTATTCGCTATCCCATAATTTTTTAAAGAGAACAGAATGGACAACACACAAGTATCTTTTTATTTCAGCCTCTCCATACTGGTCCCATCACCCACTAAATGACACAACATATTAATAGCAATAATGAAATCATAATGCAAGAAATCAGGCACATGCAAATGTTTTCACTTGCACTTTAAATTAAAGACACATTTATCTTCAGTTACTTACCAGTGGTTCTCCTGCTCTTTTGTGAATTCCAAGGATACGAATAGCATCTACTGGAACAATCTGGTTGTTCACTGAAGAATTATTGACTTCTGGGCTAGAAGGAGGGGAATCATAACATTTTGAAGCCACAATATCATGTGCTTCCAAGAGTGACTGCAAAGGAACAGAAAAAACCTTTTTTTTAAATCATTAAATAACCATTTGCAAAAGGACTTAGTGCTGAAAAACCACTGAATCTGTCCTTTTGGTACCACACCATGAAACTCTTACTTCACATAGAATGAAGCAAAAATTGACATGTAAGTACTTGCAGGAACTGACAAACCTATTGCTATTGCAAATATGCTCTCTTTTGTGAATACAAATGCTTCCTCATAAGGAAGTATAAGAAAAATGGAATGAAAGTGGAGGAATGTATGAAATAGCAGGGAAGAAGATGGAAAAAAGAGTACCTAACATTGTCTTTCATGTAATGAGACAGTATCTGAGCAAATGGTTAAAGTAAACAAACAACCCACTGCAAAAAAAAATGAAGATAACTCATTATCAGTTAACTTATGTTTTATGTAAAATAGTTTTCCTCCACGGTAATTTGGATAATTACAGGTATGCAATGATTTCTAGCAAATCTGCAGAATGAGTGCTTTCTGCTTGTCTGAAGCCAAGGCAGAGTTCTAGCACCAAACAAATCAAGTTGAACAGAATTAACTTTCTGGAAGAGAAGGGCTCTGACCTTACAGTTAACAATGTTTTCACCAATCCACATATATAAATAAGAAGCAAAAGGAGAAGATGCAAATAAATACAAATGTCTTTGGGAGACAGTGAAATTTAGACCCAATTTTCTCATAAAAGATACTTTAAGATTTAAAGAAAAGATTCTAAGAAAATAGAAACAGGTAAAACAAGATCAAACCTGTGAAGTTAGTGGAAACTTCCTGTCTTAAAAAGGAAAAGGCAAACCTTTTATCCACCATATGCAGTAGTTCAAGACAAAGCATCCTATAGCACAGAGTCTCACTGACAGATACAGAAAAAGGTAAAGAAGTGGAGGAAATGCCTCAAAGAACATAGCTTTGTTTCAAACAGTGACCTGATGAGTTTGGTCCTCAGACAGATCACTGACAGTGTCGAATAAGTAGCTAAAAAGAGAAGACACCACAGGGACTATGACTGATAGTGATGAGCACATGCCAGAGTTCAGCAAACTACTAGAAAGCAGAGCAGATCAGCAGAAAACATTTAAGGAAATGTAACAATTCTGCTATGCAGTCTGCTCCATCCTTCTGTAAACCACCTCTAATCTAAAAGTTATGCAACCTTATCAGTTTTATAGTTATAAACTCAACATGCAAGCCCTCAAAGTTTCACAAACCTGAACAGCCATTTTAATCTGCCCATTTCATCCTGACCCTGCTGAGACTTCAATCTGAGGTTAGGAGAAGGTGCTAATTCACCAATTCTGCCCTTGCCATTAAGACTGAAAAGACAGCTGTTTTTATTGTGGCTGCTCTGATACTGTGGACATAGACCAAATCAAATTAAACAGGGAAAACAATCATTTATTAAATCAAGCAGCTGTCAGATGGTAACAATTTCTAATTCTTCATTATCCAAGACACATCTAATCCAGAAACCAGGAGAACAGATCTCTCTTCGCCAATGTTTGCAAGCAACATTTTTGGATCTTTCTACATTTCCAAAATGAACCCAACTACCATCAATTACACATTTTAACGCATTACCACTGACAAAACCAAATAGATACACCAGCATGATACTTCCAGTTTTCTCTTTTGGTCACATGCTAGAACAAGCTGTTCCCAAATTTTCTGGCCACAAACCACTAGATTTCTAATGGAGCCTTACACATAATTGTCTTTGTACAGCTCATATAATTTATGGATTATAACCTGACCCACAATCAAAAAAAAATACTAAGCTAACAGTCTGTGTCGCCCTTTTCAAATTAACATGCTCTGTAAGATTCTTCATTTCTTCAGTCTGTTCCCATTCCACATTCTGATTCTATGTATTCACTTAGTTTTATCCATAGGCGTGAATTCTTTCAAATTCATGTCTCAGTCAAAAAATCTTTTACCTGCTATTTACGTGACAGCTGAGTCACAGAGGGACTCTCAAGCACTGCACATGGCTGCCCACAGCTATAACGTGGTGTCTTTAAGAAAAGTAGTTAGTGATTTCCTTAAAACAAGCTAGAGTTAACTTAC
Source organism: Scolopax mira (assembly GCA_004320125.1). Taxonomy (NCBI): domain Eukaryota; kingdom Metazoa; phylum Chordata; class Aves; order Charadriiformes; family Scolopacidae; genus Scolopax; species Scolopax mira. The sequence continues at coordinate 96,023 of BJBW01000320.1, read as the reverse complement.
CACCTTCCCATTTCTAACTCTCAGTTCTAAAACTCAAGAATCTATACCACTTTTACAAGACTGCTTCCAGCCAGCCGGGTCACAGCACAGAGTCCTGAAGAACACTTAGAGCCACCTGGCAATATGTCTGTATCCACTGCCACGCTACACACCAACATTTTGTGTCACTCAGTTCCTTTCTTATTTCAGTAATGCAGTTAAGGGAGAAATACAGTTGCACGAACGTGACTTGTTTCTTTCTTATGGTATTGGAAAACATAATGTGCTCCTGAGCTCCTCTGCTGTCTGTCAGAGGAGCTGTCTGTCTCTCTGTCCTCTCTGTCCTCTCCCATACTGGTGCTAAAACCTTTATAAAACCACTGCCAAAATCTGCAAAACAACATAGACTGAATAATCAACAAGCATAAACCAGTTCAAAGTTTCCTCTACACAGTGTATGTAAACAGGATCAGCTGACTATCCAAGGATGGGTAACTGTAGGAAGGTTCTCATGGAAAAAATGGCAAGGTTGCTGGAATCAGCCATTTTTGTGATATGCAAAGAGATCTTCTGAGGTATCGCACAACAGACAGAGTCACGTGCAAAAAAATGTCTAAGCAATCCATAAATTTAGAATATTCACATTTTCACAGCAGCTTTCTATGGCTGTACTAATTTGACAGGTTAAAAAAAATTAATAATTAATTAATAATTCAGTAAACAAAGAAACATTAAATATCTAAGGCCCTCTACAGTGTTGAAGCCACGTTCAAAATCTGTTTATCCTAAAAAAATTCTCAGCATGATCTATACATTCTATGAAGAATTGCCTGTCCTATATGATACCTATTTCTCCAACTGTGATTCAATAGAACAATTAAATTACAAATGAGGGCTGGGAAGGAAAACACAAGAGCAGAACAGCTCTAAGGTCTTGAATTCAGGACTCCTTTCCTAACACTTCAGGCCTCAGAAGTACTTAAAATATTTCCATTTATGTACTAGTCTTCTCTGATAACAGTGTTTAAATATTAGGGCTTAATAAATGGACTACATGTCCCTTGTGTACATGTGAAAAAAGACATTTTTAAAGGCTGTTCTGGAAAAGTGAGAAAATCATTAAAGATCTTGGAGAAATCAGAGGGGCTGGTAAGAAGGCGTGAATATGTGGGAAAAATAACCCTAAGTTATTTTATATATTCCCATATAAGTTAAGACCTGTCTAGGAGAGACCTTACAATCACTTTTCTAAATGAAACATTTTGAAGGTATGATTAGCCATTATAAAGCTAGTTATTAGAAGAAAATATTGTCTGCTTTTCAGATTAAGTATTTTTTTTTTCCAGCAGATAATATACTATTTGGCATGAACAGCTTGAATAATTCTTGGAAAGGTGAAAGTAACTCCAACTGTGTGATACTTTCAACTCCTTCCTCTTTTCCCAAGGCAAAACCTCTCTTTCCACTCCTCTCATCTGCTCTCTGGCTACTGTCTGGGAAGAGTTGCTATAGCCTTTTCTATGCCCTGTGGGTGTCAGCTGGCTCTTCAATTCCTATTGAAGCCATCAGTACCCTGACACCCAAAAGAACTTAGTGTCTTCCACACTTTGACCCTTGAAAAATTCAGTTAAAACTAAAAGGGGAAGGGAAGAAAAATAAAGGAATAAAAGGAGAAATGAGAAAACAGAGGGAGGAGGGAACAGACGGTCAAACACCGAAGCCAGTCCCTCCCCAGTGTTCTATAAAAATATGCAAATGAAATGGAGCTCCGTAATTCAGTACTTCTGGCACTAAATGATAAATTCAAATAAGCTATGGTACTGAGGACTTGTATACCACATTTGATACTTGTATGCCAAGGCAGGTTACAAGTGTAAGATGATGCTGTGATAAAGTGGCACCATTCATTTGTAAAACACAGAATCTGCCTCTAAAACAGTTACACAATAGTGTCCATGAAACTTAAGAGTCAAGTCAAGGCAGCTTGTTTACTGTTACTGAACTGGAGAAGGGATGCAAATTACATTTTCTATAATTACAAATGACATTGTATTTTTCCTTTCTTCCTTACAGGTCCCTTCTTGCAGAATCTGGAATATGCTTCCTTGCACCAAATGAAGCAGAAAGGATAGCACTTATTTCCTGAGTACTGAGCTAATTTTCTGTATCCTCTTCAGAGAGAGAGAGAGAGGGAGATAGCCTCCCCAAGTGTTAGAAAGAGTATTGCATCCACATTTTGGTCTGTAAATTTTCCTAAAAGCTCTTTTACAGTGGGCACAATGATGATATTAGTTAAATAAAAACACTTAATCATTAACAATACTACTTTGGCCTCCGTTGTCTATGTTGCCTGCCTCCAGATGGGGAACAAAAGCACAAAATTAAGGGCTGAAAAGCATGCCCTAATTTTAGGTTTTCAAACTGAATCACTTCAGAACTACTTTGAAAAAGTAAGTTGCTAGCTGCTTTTTGCCTGTATCCAGCAGCTAAAACTGCTCATTGATTCTGCAAATGAGACTTAAAACAAGAACTTAGAAATGAAAAAAAACCAAACCAACAACTTACAGCTGCTTCAGACTTTTTTTTTTAATGAACTCTAATTCTGACAGAGTGAAAGACAGTTAAACACTGCCCTGCAGAACTAACCCATCTTAACCATCAAATAGTCTTTTCTCTTCCTTTCATACCTAATTCTTTTGTACCATCCAGGTTTTGCAGCAAATGCAGTAGGGAGCTCTAGAAATGGATTATTTCTCTTACATACCCATGACTCACCCAACAGTACAGTGAAAGCAGCAGCACACAATCTAATTCATAGCATGCAATAATCATTACATGAATTTTTAAACTGGGTTCCAAGGAACAGTCAACAAACTGCAAACCAGTAAGTCTGATGTTGATACTACACAAATTAGAAGTTTCCATAAAAACCAGAATGATTGGATAACATAGATCATGGGTAAGCATTAACAGGCTTTAATGAAGGTAAGTCATGCTTCTCAAATCTAGTTAAATTCCTTGAAAGAGTAACCAAGCATGTCAGTGAGGCAGTTACTGCCTCACTGTATACTCATAATATAGACTAATTTCCAAAAGGCCTTTATCAGTGTCTTTTAAAGAAACTATGCTACTGTAGGATAAGCAGTAAGGTTCTCAAATAAGATTAAAATATTGATCAAAAGACAGAAAAAATGGTGTCAGGAATATATTATTATTAGTTTTCATAATTCATGTCCCCAAGTGCAGACTGGTCAGTATCAGGAACTGAGAGAGACCACCTAGAAATACTAAGGATGAAACCTTCAGGGAATTGTTATGGAAACTCCAGTCATACGGGAAGTCAATGTTTGTCCAAGATTTATAACAGAAACTCCAGTGGATTTTAATACAATGAGTGAAGATATTCCTCAGGGGATATCGTAAAATAAAATCATGCTCACTCTTAACCCCATGTACTTCTGCTTTACCTTTCTTTTGGAGTAAAATCCTCCATATTCAAGTTTGCTACAGTTCAGGTTTTGCTTCATTATTATTTCTAGATCCATGTGGACACTGAGACAGTTCAGTTAGTAATAAACAGTAAAAAGGTGGTACCTGAAAATGAGGCTCCTTGAGTATTCCAACCAATTCTGCAATATTCTCATCTTTATTTACTAAGGGACTGATGTCTTCAAGAATTTCATTCACCAGCTCCAGGTTGTTGTCACTGACAGCCTCAAGTTTAGAATCTTCCAGTCGCTCATGAGCCTGTAAGATCAAATACGTGAGACTACACTGTAAATAAGTTTCAAGTAGTTCCAATTTATAAATCTTTTAAATAATTTCTTGGTGCAACCTTTAGCAGGAAAGCCAGAAAAAATACATATGGTATAATCTGTACATTTTATCTTTATAAACTGCTGAAGGACTTTGCATGCTTAGCTATGCTACTCAGCAAACTATATAAGCAGCACCTGTCAGAGAATGCTTGATTCCTGTAACCTCTGCGTTATATACATCAAACAGTCCTCTCTGAATGATACAGCAACTTAAATCTTTTCTGCTTTAGAACCCAGTAAAAGTGTGCCTTCTCAAAAAAAGGACAAAAAAAAAAGGAACTATGGAAGGAACTGCTCAGAAAAAATAAAATCTGCAAGAAAAGTATTTACCCTCCTCCCATACAAACATCTTCAAAACAGCAAATTCTAAAGGAAAGTCTGTATAACTGAAGGAAGTGCTAAAGAGGTCTGTGGCAGAGGTGGCTAACAGCATCCTGGGTTGCACTAAGAAAACTGCTGCCAAAAAGTTGAGCTCTGCTCAGCCCTGGCCGCACCTGGAGTACTGTGTCCAGTTCTGGACATACTGGAGAGAGTCCAACAAAGGGCCACAAAGATGACAAAAGGACTGGGGCACCTCACATCTGAGGAACGGCTGAGAGCTGGGACTGTTCAGCCTGGAGAAGGGTCAGGGTGGGATCTCATAAATGGGACTAAATACACAAAAAAGGACAGAGCCAGGCTCTTTTCAGTGGTTCCCAGTGACAAGACAGGAGGAAATGGGCACAAACTGAAACACAGGAGCTTCTGTCTAAACATAATAAAACACTTTTTTCACTGCGAGGGTGACTGAGCACTGGCACAGTTTGCCCAGAGGGGTTGGAGTCTCCCTCCTTGAAGATATTCAACAGCCACCTGGACGTGGTACTGGGCAACCATCTCCAGGTGACCCTGCTTGACCAGGGGGTTGGACTAGATGCCCTCTCAAGGTCCCTTTCAACCTCAACCATTTTGTGATAACTTTTTATCTCTTTTTAGAGCAGTTGTTGCGTGCATAATCCTTTCCTAAATGCTGCAGATACTTAAATACATTGAAAGGCAGGAGCTTTTTGCTGCAAGAGAAACATCTTATTAATCCGAAAATGCTTCATTTATTTATTACAGGTAGTACAGTAAAATGAGGGAATAAGAGGAGGCCAAAAATAACCAAGATTCTCAAGGCACTCAATTAAGAGTTATTTACAACACCATAGCAACAAGAAGTTCAAAAAAAAAAGCCCAAACGCTTTGGCACATAAAAACACAACAAATAACAGATATATTTGTGAGTCATCTATATACACTCCACATATATGTAATTGGAAGGTATGCACACACATCTACTTTCTTATTAGTGCTTTAAAATAGATGTTAAAATCAAGTTTTGCTAAAACCAGAAAGCTCTGGTTCCTGAAATCATCCGAGCATTAAATTCTACTTCATACGTAAAAAATGTTATTTCTGCAGGACTGATGATCAAACATGGGAAAGGGGAACTTAACATAAAGACATTTCAAACATTCCCCAACACCAACACGCACAAACGAAATGACCGTGATTACAAAGTCATAAGAAGCTTGGCACCTACACACTTTCTCCTTAATGAGGGAATGCTATTTTCTACATAATACATACGCTAAACAATACCCTTCTTATAAAGTTCACTTCTTCTACAGCAAGTAGAAACACAATTCTATTGACTTTTAAAAATACTCCAACACTGTTGTAAGATTAGAGAGTACAGGTTACCTTCTTTCTCACTTATTTTCTTTAAAATACAACCACTAACACAGAATACAACCTAAATACAAGTATCCTCACCCTTCACCCCAAAATTAAGGCCATGCATACACTGGGGAACAGGAAGCTTATCAGTCAACAACCTCTGATCCTGTGACATGTTGGGGAGCAGCAGGATATGGAGTGGTATGAATAATGAAAAAAAGAGAAAGGAATACCTAACTTAGATATTGCAGTATTTCTTTTTTTCATTTCAGTTCATCATTTCAGAAACAGTGATACTGAATTGAGTCTTCTGATTCACTCAATATTTATTGTACTTGCCAAATGTTCAAATAGTAAGGCTTTTGCCTCCAACAATCTGACATCCTAAGTACTGGACTCAATGTTTATAGTTTGGTCCCAAGATGTTTCCTTGGTCTGAGTTAGGCATTCACCTGGCATGCTGCATGCTGTGCTACAATACTAAAAGCAATAGTGGGACTGCAAAAAATATGAAGTTTGAGGTTCAAAAGAATAGTTAACAATCCAGATGAGAATTTTGATGACAGCAAAACTGAGTAATACTCGTGCACGTTCCAAATCCAAAAACTGTTTTCAAAAAACAATTCCTAGCAATTCTAAACACTAGTTAGGATTGAGCTTAAACATCAGTAAATGAAGGAAAATGCATTTTACAGTGATTACAGTTACATCCCCTTTCCCCTACCACCCACTAAAGAATGGAAAGGTAAAAGAATCCTATCTGAAAAAAATGATCTGTAATTTCTACTTCAATGCCTTCACTCCAGACAGAAAAAGTATCAAATGAACTTAACACAATTATAAATGGTTAGCCAAACTAATTAACTACTTTGCTTATTGCTTGTCTTCAGTTTTTTAAGGATGGGAAAGAAAAAACAAGCTTGTATGGCTCATGGCACATTTCCCTAAGTTTGTTTTTGTCCTTTTTGGGATACTTCACCTAATGATTAGTCTTAAGAGTTGAATAGCAAAGAAAAATGAAAAAGCTTTTGTTTTCTGGCCTGGTCTGAAATTAATCTGCTTAAATAATCTGACCATCTCAGGATCCTAAGAATTGCCTATTCTGTGAAAACTAGCTCTTCTAACAGAAAAACAAGTTTTATGTATTTTTCAGAGATAAATGGATGTATATGATCTACATATACTACTTGAAACGTTGTCATTTTGATCTTGTCCTTATTTAGCTGGTTAGGACTGAGGTTGTGGGTTTAATTCTGAAATAATTACAAAAGAAAATCTAAGTGAGATCATGCCATATAAACACAATTAAAACCTTTTGATACTGTAGATAAAGGAAGTTTATAGTTAAGAGTCTGTTTCCATTACAAGCACGTTTTTACATCTGCTAGTCATTAAATTCCACAGAATTGTAATTGGCCATTAAAGCAAAAATTCTTGATAGGAAAAAAATGCTTTGCAATGATCATTTTCTTCATGATAAAAATTAAATTAAAGACGATGTGTGCAGCAGATACATAAGTTGGAAACAACTCTAAGTAAGAAAATGCTTTTACTTACTCAAATTTTAGTACACAAATCTTTCCCTCTGCAGTCATCTCACTAGCAGATGAGACACATCCATTATTTCTAAGTTTATTACTATGCAATGTCTTCCACTTACAACCAATTTTTTGAACAGCTGAACAGAAGTAAATTCTTCAGTGAATTCTTATGAGAAGTCTTCCTCTCCAGATCTTTATACAGAGCAAAATCCCTGCACAACAGCTCTTAATCTTTACAGAGTATTTCATGCCTGCCCAGAAGGCATTGCTTTCAGATGTCTATTCTTATTAAGGAGACAGCTACATTTAAGTCAACTGGTTTTTCCTCATGAAAGGCACTTATTTTTATGAAATAAGATTAAGAAAGAATATAAGTGCTGTGCAATATTGACTGCATCTCCCAGTGGCAATTTAAGCTACATTTTCATTATAGAGTCCAAAGATTTTTTGTAAATACCACCTTACATATTTAGAATTGATTGCTACCATCTATGAATAATAGACCTTTGTAGCACAAGACCAAAACTAAGGATAGCCCTTGTCTCAGAGAGCTGACAACCAAAGGTCCCACCATTACTCAGAGATCCAGGAAAGGGCATGGAGAGAATATTTCACTGGGCTGATCAGAAAGTTGTTTTAAGCCAAAGACAAAAAGAAAACTTGTTTATGCCATGGAAGAAAGAAGGTTATTACTCTCACTTTTCATCTTTGGCAAAAATGTTGAAAGTTAGAAGGCATATGGGGTTTGCACACAACAGTGGTCACGAGACTGTATTAAAACAAACTGCTTCTAATTGCAAGGATTTTGGCATTTTCTTTATAAATAATGTTATCACATTATTTCTGGAGTCTCTGAATGTTTCTTTTTCCTCTAGAATCTTCCATAGAACAATAAATCAGCATGCATAGAAATTACACTGTACCAAATCTGCACCTTCAAGAACTCCTTCAACTCTTTTAATAAGATGTACCATCCGTAAGAGCCATTATTACTAACTCAGTCCATACTGAATGTTCACACAGTATTTTAAAAGTGAAAATATTTCCAGATTCTACTCAGAGCAGCAAGTTTAAATACCTTAGCAAGTGATCTTACAATAGGGTTTTCCATAATTCCTTTCAGAAAAATCAGGTCTATTTCTTCAGCGCCTGTTGACGTGGGCAGATCAGTAAGGTTATCCAGGACCTGCTGCATGACTGCTGACAAAAGAAAAACAAAAATTAAGTACTGACCAAAACAAGCTTTCATAACACCACAATATTAGGTTTAGAGATGTTAAGCAGCCAACTACATCTGTTGAGAGCAAGCGGACAGAACAAAAAAATAACTTGTTTGTTTGAAAGATGGAAATAAAGGATCTATCCAAATCCTTATCATCACAATCAATTCAAAGCCAGGCCCAGCACATTCCTTTCACAATTCTCTACTACTTAAAGATTGAAAAGAAAACAAGTATAAACTATGTATAAGGTATGCATAATCTTCTAACCACAATAAAAGCAACTCATTCATTACTCTTTTCATTTAATTTCTCTTTCAGAAGAAGGTTTCAGCCCTCATACATATACCAACCAACTGGAAGTTTTACAGCACTTGTACAGGCAGATGTCACTCTTTTTAAAACAAGTACATCATTTTAAATTTTTGGGTTTTTTAATGAAAAAAATTGTTTCCAAGGCATGTCTTACCCTGGGGATACTTGTGTCTATCCCCAACCGTCCTTTACAACCAGTTTGGACTTATTGCCTTCCAGCACTCAGTGTATGTAGATGCCAACACCAACCTGACACCTCAACACATGGTGATGGGAAGTACAAGGTGAAACATACCGTGCCTGCCCAGTACCCTCCGTGGAGATTTTCCTGGCTCTCTACAGCCTCACAGAGAGAACTGCAGTAACTTGGGTGAGAGGGAACAATAGTGCCTAAGAAAAACTCAGAAAATCCCACCATCCCAGCTGTCTTGTCCCATGAAGTCACTGAGGTGAGCGATGAGAATTTATTTTATAACTGTGCTAAAGTTGAGCAAAACAGATCTTTTATGTTAGGCAACAGGTTTGGTATGTTCACGGATTACAGAGCTCCTGGCATTTGGACAAGTGCACAGCAACCCTTAGCTGGGATTACACCAGCTAGCCCCAAGCTTGCAGAGATGAACAGGTGCCAGTTTAGGCTGAGCACAAAAGGAGGCACCACTGGAGACAGTTATGATGTCCTTTGTAAGGTAAATGGTCATTCTTTCCCCAGTTTCCAACATATTTCCAACATATGACTAAATGTTTATTTCTTGCAGTATTATCTTAGTAGCGAATAACCTACACTGTTCTGGTTTTAACTGTATTCTTTCAAACTCCTGCCAAGTGATATGTACATGCTCAAACAGACACATACACAGGTATATTAAAAAAAAAAAAAAATCTTCTATTGAGCTTCCCAACAAGCTAAAAAGCACTAGAACACCCACAGTGTACTGCAATGCTCCCCATGTTGCATAGCAGCACATATCAAGGGAATTAGAAAGCCTATATGCCCCTTCTCCCACACAGGAATTTACCCTTAACTTTCCTCCTTGCTTTATAATGAAAGCTATTATGAAACGCTGCACAGCAACAGCACAAACAGCATTTCTCAACACCTACTTTCTAATTTCAATGCTTCCTAGAAAATTCCATCCCGTTAAAAAATGTTCTGGACATTCTTTGTGTCAAGTGGGACCAACTTTCCAACAATCAGATCATCTTGTGTGCCACATTCTAACTACAGCAGTGTATGTCAAAAGACAGCATTTAAAAAAAAATAGATGTTTAAACCATACTTCTCGCTTTCAAAAAGCAAATCTTCTGTGAAGCCATGAGTAGGAGGGAAAATGACACTTACTTTACGCTTTCAGATTTTGAAGCAATATTATTTCTACTTTGTAACAGGCAAAGTGCTGTTAGCAATCACACATTACATAAAGTCACCAAATCAGCCTGTAAATAGTCCACATCTTCCTCAGACCAGGTATGTCCTATATCTTGACTAGTTCAGCTGCAGATGAAACTGCCTTGTTTCATGTTTTCTCAGTTCCCAGTTACAGATTCATCACTCTTAATGCAGTCACCCAAGCTACAGTATTTGCAGAAGTAGACAGATGTTTCTAGACAATTTATGTATTGTACTTGGGACTGCATAAATACTCCAAGTGTTATAATAAATAAGCCTTCTTTACATTTTTAACAGCTATGTAAACTGTTTTTACAAGACTTCAGGTCAGTGGTTTTGCTGTTATAAATAATCTGAGTGAAAATATAAAGCTTCCTTCGGGTCAATGCATGACTCTACTACCAGTTGCAATTCCACACTTGATGCTGACAGAGGCGTGCACAATAAAGAAATTCCTTATATATTTCCATGTTAATAGGCTGTTTCTTAAATAAGCCTTTCAGAATTCTGCCTATCTTAGAATGATCAAATTTTTAAAAAATGAAATCCCTACATAAAAACTTTATCATCAAGGAAAAACTGTTGAGAGCAATTTTAAGCTTCACAAGAATGACGTTCAAGCTTCATGCAGCTAGATGGGGCATTTCCAAATGAATGTTTTATTTAATAATGATTTCACAAATTCTAGCATCAGAACTGCTTAAGTATATTTTAGCACTCCTGGAAAGCAGCAAATACCTGTATCAACATGCAGAGTTGAACAAAATTCACAAAGGCAGACTTGCATCTTAGGTGATCAAACCCAAAACTATCTGTTTTCAGAAACAGCTACCTATTGCTGTGCATCTGATGGTTACCCTCTCTCATGGCACAGCCCTCGTGGCAAGAGTTGTCTTTGCTATGAATAGTGTTGCCTCAATATGAGAAAGAAAAACAAAAAGGCAGGTATATGTAAGTTGGGATAAGGCACTTTTACTCATCCTGGATTGCTTATGTTTGAACACAACACAGATCTCTATATTGCCTCAGTGTAGCTAGTTCCTCATCTTAAAGGGAAGATCTTTCTAAGTAGTTGAGTAAAAAAATAATACTTTAAATACCCCTTTATTTTAAACGTCTACAAAGTTAAGTAAAAAAAAAAAATTATTACTAGAGAAAGCTTTAAGAAGCTTCAGCAACATCTTTGCACCTGTTACTAGTACATGGTAACCAGGAACTAGAGCCATGATTCATTCTGTTTCACTGCTTTACATTCACTTGGCAAAAATCTTAAGAACGTGACCAAATGTTATTTCTCAAAGAAGTCATCAGGAGCACCTTCCAACAGGAATTAAGGAATTATGTCAGCCAGTTTATTAAAAAGAAGAGACAACAATACATGGGTATTTTTTGTGAGAGACTAGAGTAGGCACTTTAATTTCAGTGTTTTATGTTTATTATGCAAGTCATGGGCCAGCTTCAAATGGTTAATGTGAAATGTTAATATTTTCTCACATGTGAAAATAGCTTTGAAAGTCTAAGCAACATATTGATCTACATATGCCTTAGGTATTCGTATGTGTACTTCCAAACAATTTGATTTATCCAAAGACAACTGGGGAGTTGGGGGAGGAAGATATTTTGATAATTGTATTACAGACCCTCATTTTATGTATCTATTCAATAGGCTTTTGTTATTCATTTCTAGGGAAAAAATTTATTAAAATACAAACAGCAGGAGATACATTGTTTCTAGGCTTAATTGTAATGATCTTTGAGAATAATGTAGATACACATGGAATTTCAAGTAGCAGTCTTTAAAAGAATTTTACCTTTTTTTTTCCTGGGGCAAAGCCACCTTAGCTCTTTAGAAAAGTATCTTATCTTTGAGCAGCAGGAATGAAAGCTGAAGATGTAAGTACTCATACAGAAAAGTTTTACTTAAAAGATCAGGTCCTATCAAGCAAGAAACAGATGGAACTAAGGAGTTCAGAGACTACCAAATCTAAACACGCCATCAAAAATTGCCTTTTGAGCCTCCCATCTCTTCCTTGACAAATCTGCTCTTGAAATGTTGATACAGGTTACTCACTGGGAGAAAAAAAAATATAGCAAAACCACAAACAAATAAAGCCCTGTGAAAATGACATTTTAGTAAAGCATCCAAGAACAAAGGACGACAGTGAACGCACATGCATCCTGGTAAGCAGTGCATAAGCCAGGCTTGTCAGGAGTGCTCCTTATGGTTCAATACTTTGATGTCCCATAAAAAGCATATGTCTGCTTTTCCTTCAGTGGAAAATTAATTGAGTCTCTCTTGCCTCTGTTGTCCCATCTTTTAGAAGAAACTGGTAACAACATAGTAGCTCTGCCATGTCTCCCTGAAGACAAGCTGCCTTTTGTATTCAGAGACCCATCTGAGTAAAACTCTAGATTCTCATCACAAAAGGACTTGCTTTTTTTTGTGAGGACAGCACAACATAGGCATGGGGGGCTACAATGGTTAAAAAAACCATCTAGGAACACACATATTACAAGAAACACCTATTGACACCAGCCTCCAGACAGAACAGAAGGAACGGAGCAGCGGGCTCTCATTTGAGGCAAGGTGTTGAAATAAAGGGATTCTTAGGCAAAAGTGACAACAGAAACTGAGTTTGAGCTGGGATTCTGAAAAGAAAAATCCAATAACAGTGGGACACCCTCCACTCCAGCCCCTGGCTTTGATGACAGGGAACATACAATAATTAATTTCCACAGTCAGGTTTCAAAGAACATCTTCATAACCATATGAAGTTTAAAGCCTCAAGCAAGACTTAGCGGGAGGGTACTGGTCTGCTGTGCACATTCACTGAACAATGTCATCCCACATGGCCCCATACTCAGAGAAACTAGTTTGTCATTTGAACCCCATAACAGAAAGGGAAATGGGGGACAAAGACATGTTAATTGATCTCTATAGAAAACACAGTGCATCCCAAGAACACGGCAATACTACTACAGAATGCTAAATTTGCTAAGCAGAATTAACTCCTCCTAATTCACATATAGTTCTTCAGACAACCAAAGGATGCGCCAAAGGTTTAATCTACACACTGTACCTTACAGTAGTTGATTCAGATCAAACAGAAGTAAAAGATACTATGGTAACTCTTCTCTTGTATTTATAAGAAAAAGACAGGTTTTCACCAAGCTCTCGACTGTGACTCTTCTATCAAGTCTGATTTTACTCTTTTTTCAGTGCCTAATTCTTGTCTACATTAATTCTATGTAAAGGAAAGAGGAAGCATACATTTAAATAAATTTTCCAGATTTGCAGACAGAAGACAAATGTGTCACTCACTGGGGAAAATTAAAGCTTTCCAGAGTGAGTATCTTGTGCTGAGGTTTTTAGCTCAATTTTATTAGTCTCTAGGCTTACAAACTAACAGGAATTAAAAGAAAATTATGTATAATGTATTTACATAAATATTTGCATGTTTATTTCCACATGACCTACTCATCTGGATAGGAAGATATAATTAATACCTCAAGGACTACTGGTGAGGCTGATGCTTCAGACAAAGTCTAGAAGGTTAGATTAAACTCTCACTATCCTTACACTTTGGAAAAAACTTCTTGTGTCATTTAAAAATCTTTCCAAGAAGGATATATCCGAAAGAAAAATTTCAAAAGACAGCAAATACACACAGACAAAAGAAGATTCTTCTTTGTAACTCAAACAGCCCTTAACCAATGACAGCTGTTTTAAGTTTTTCCATTTGTATTCATAGTCTTAAAAAAAAAAGAAGGTATTTATGCTTTAACACACTGCAGGGGAAAAAAAAAAAAAAGGAATTTTAACGCTATTTTGCGTTGGCCACTTCTCTCCCCAGTTACAAATTATAACATTTTTGGCAGTCTAGGTGTGGGAAAAGGAGCACCTCTGAACAACTTAACATTTTGAGCTAGTACAAACAAATTCACTCACTAACAGACTATTGACCCAGAGGATATGAAACACTGACAAAGCCCTCTGTTAGAGTAAGTTTCAGAAACCAGGTTTTAAGATAAAAGTCTCCGGGAAAGCATTATGCAGTGAGCACATGCAGCATTGTCACATTTAGAAACACCTCCAGAGAAGCACTATGAAAGTCATGTATGATTGCAGTTTAGCTCATCTATTCCCCTACACTGGGCTACAGATTAGAGGCATAATCCCACACAAGGTACACCTGCACTGCTTATTGTAGTACTTGGGCTCTCAAGCATCCACAGACTTTGCATCTGTATCAGTGTGAGGTTTTTTATCCACCATAACACCACGCAGGCACATTTTCTAAACAAGACCCCTTCCTCATTCACTAAATCAAACGGATCTCCTCTAGAAAGACCATTAAGATATCTTAATGAAGGATGCTGTTGTCTGCAGCACGCACACTTGACTGACTGCAGAATCAGAGACACAAATGGCATGTATGGCAGTGAAGTAAGTAAAGGAAGGAGGAAACGTCTAATTGATAAGAATGAATGCTCCTCTGGATATCTAAATTCTACTCGGGGAATTTTTGCATGTTGAAAAGAAACAACATAAATGCTTAGAAATATCTACTGCTTTTTTATACTTCATTTTCTCCAAGTCTCCTGGCAAGCCAAGGTTGAGATATCTTAGCATAACTCTTAAATAGAAGCAGGAGCAGTCCCCACCCTTATCAAACCTAACTCGCTCAACTGCATCTTACATGCCCATTTTTCATTTTTCTCAAGGTCACCAAAGCCATGGGAAAGAACTAACAACTCTTCCCCATCCCAAACACCACAGACATGCTTCTTGCAGGCTGTGAAGTTTGTCTAAAAAAAGATGAAGCACAAATTTTCTGATGAACAGATGGACCTCACAGCTGCATCTTTTGGAAAGAGAAGCACTATTTTAAAATTATTTCAGCAAAGATAAAAAAGGAACAAAGCATTACATCTCCAAAACCAGATCAATTATAAGGTTGAATCTTATTTAAATTTATATATCTTGACCAGCAATAAGACAGTGATAAGAGATACACTAAAGTCCATTACTGAGGAAATTGTGTTATATTTCTTTTTTAAAGGACAGTAAAGAAAAAGACCTCAATTGTAAAGTACAAAGGCAATTAACTTAACTCGATGCTCACTAACTAAGCCTGATGCTTTGAAGATAAGCCTATACAGGTGTGAAACATTAAGAATTTTTGTGACATTTTTTAATTAGAGGAACAGTATTGTTTTCTTCTGTTTGGAAGAAATAATCTTTGAGGAGGTTTTTGAAAAAAACTTCAAAACATGAACATTTCCCTGCACCTGCCAATATGAAGGCCAAATATTGAAGACACTGAAGAATTATTAGCAATCTAGAATCCAGAAATCTAAATCTGTTGTTGGCAATAGGGGCCAGTGGAATGAAAAGGAGATATTCTATACTTTTGAAAGTTTATACCTACAGCTCAGACAAGTAGGGCTGTATATGTAAAAGCTTTCACTGTAGGAAAAAAAATTAAGTGTTCCAAGAGAAGAGAAATTGAAAACAGTATTGTGCCTCAAATTACAAACAGCAGTTGTATTTGAAATAAAATACAGAAGGAATTTAATGCAAAAGCTTCAACTACCATACAACAGTAACTGGAGTGTGTAAAAGCAAGTCAACTAAAAAGCTTTTTAAAAGCTTTTTTAAAAGTCTGAATTAAATTATTTCTTTTCCTTTTTTTTTATTTTTTTTTTTTGGTAAAGTTCTTACTTTTCAGCTACAGACATTAGGAAAGTATGTATTGATGTCACACAAAGACTACTGTACTTTAAATGAATACTAGCATATGCCCCAAGAGAAATTTCAATTTTGGTGAAAAAGGCTGTACTCCCTTAGCAATTCAGCTACTTCAGTAATTCAGAGGATATTTTCAAGCAGACTTATAAAAGAAGGCAAAACATAATCAGTGGATATGCAGTCTAAGATACCACTTTGTACCCAAAGTTTCAGAACAAATTCAGTAAGTTTCAAGACGGATCCTGTGCTCCACTCAACTTACACAACAGTGGATGTTGGATCTTAATGGATCACATCAATCATCTTCCCTGATATTTTGAAAGAAACAGCTGGATGAAGGAACTTGTATTCTCTGCAGTCACACAGACAATTAATGCCAGTATTTATAAGTCAAAAACGCCAGTAAAACAGAGGCAAAAAAGCAAGCACAGCTTTTGAAGTATGCCTTTCTCTGTATCTTAATTTTTCAGCTCTAATGTGCACCCTTCCAAATGAATCAAAGCTCTGCATTTCTGTCACAGGACTCAAAATTATTTATCTGTTGCAGGGTGACAGAGCCTGAAGACAACATAACTGACTGACAAAACGCAAACACCAGAAGTAAAGACCACAGTTATATACCCAGGAGCGAGTTATGTGCAACAAAAAAATAATTCCATTTATTGTACCACTTTTCTTGGTGGAAAAGTTGAGCTAAAGTCATGCAGAACCGTCTACACAACTTTATCCAATTGATAACTTAACTTTAAGGCCAATAGGAAATCTCTGAAGAGATTTTACTAAATCACATCCTTTCTTCACACAAGTACTAAGTTTAGACCTGAAGAGAAAACAGTCAACAACTTTCCAAAGGGAAAGGAGAATTCTAATTCAAATGTTACAAGCTTTTATCTTGTTACTGGTCTCCAATCAAATTGTCATAGTGGATAAAGGCGAGCTGGGAAACTTCCGAGCTGTACATTCTGCCCTACTTCTAAGTACAGCACCCCAGCAGCAACAAAACACAAGGTTCAAGTCCTGTTATGAACATGTTTCTTCAACCATCCCCACCTGCACCTAGGCACAGGATGCAGGCATATTTTCAAAGCAGTAAACTAAAATTCACAAGTATCGTGGCACAGATGTCATGGCTCAGATGAATACTTACAGACCTACTTGGTAATCTGGTTTGGGTATGTCTGCAAACAAGATGAGGTACTTTTAATACACAAAATTGGATACTCAGCTGCATAGCGAAGTAACACCACCACACACCTCCAGAGACCCACAGAGAATTTGACCACTAGAGATTTTGTGAGCTCCACTTTCCATCTGAAAGCACTTGTCACTCAACAGAATACCAGTAGGAAATCATCACAAAAATCCACACTTCAGATACCCAAGTGTTTCCTTAAGCTTGGTTTAATATGGGATTTACCTTAAACAGTTCTTTCTGCTCCCCGTTCTGAACCCAAATTATTTACAGCTAGCAAACAATGCCTTGGTTTTCATTATTCTGAGCTAAACAGGGCAATTTCTCCTCTCCTATATAATAATAAGATAATTGGGAAAGCAGGAAGCTTGACATAATTCCTGCGTACCTCTTCCAGTCTGCATCTTTTTTTCCCCCCATTATCAACAGTCAGAATCGTGCAAAGTGTATCAGACAAGAGGCTCCTGAGTGCCTTGCACAGCACCATTAATACTTCCCTCTCTACTGACACAGATAGATCATAAGATCTATTTTGGCTTTCTCACAGTTACATCATACTGTCAGCTCAATCTACTGGTCTGTCACAACAGAATATAAAAGATCATTCCGTCTCCTCCAAACCTTAAATTTGTAGCTGAACAAAGTGTCCTCTTCCTTAAGTGCAAAACGTTACATGTATATTTTGTCCCACTGCTATTACTCTAGGCTTCAAATCAAGTGCCAAGTTTTTGGCACTTGGGTTTTGATCCTCTTTTGCTTCTGAAAATGCTTATACAATGAATTTCACCTTTCAACTTTCATCCAGATACAACTGCCACTTTTAACACTACATCTTTCTACATCTTTAAGTGTGGGAGATATGGAAGAATTTTAACAATCAAGAATTCTATGATAAGAGGGTTTGATATTGAGTAAAGCTGTACTAGCACATTTTCAGATTTACTCATTGCAAGGGCAGAATGCTTTTTAAATTAAAGCATCCAAACATAGCAATTTCAAATTCTGATTGCCCCATTATGATGCAGACACTCCAAAAACTACACCTATGCCCTTTTAATACATCATACCCATATATTAACATTTCATGCATGCCCTGTTGCACATTTCTGTTATTGTGAAGTATTTGTTTAATTATCACTTCCAACCTAAAACATTGGAGTATTTAAATTAGATCTGCATCAACGCAGACATAAAAATATTTTTATTTGAGGTTCTATTACAGATGCCACACAAGCATTTGGAAATTGCCCGATTCATATGCAGAAAACTAATACAAGACAGCTTTTTAGAGAGCAAAATAAATTATAGCAATTTTGAAAAGATTTGGACTATCTCAACACATTTTTAATAAAAAATGAAAGCATTTCTACCCCATCCTTCTAGAAAAGGAAAAAGACCTACCATGCAAAACTTCCATAAGGAAGTTTCCAGTTAATTCAGAGTCTGATTAATTTCACTAAACGTTTTTCTCTGCTTCGTAACTTGCAAGGGAAAAAATTTAAGACAGTTAAATTTTATAATTTTTGCAATTTCACTCCTATCTCTGGTCCAGGACCTCAGGTTTCAATGTTATGTGATCACTTAGTCCATTTTCCAGAAGTCTCATTTGAAGATCATTCCTATACTCTAATGCTCCCACTTCCACTAAACTAATCCCTCTTATCCAAGTGTTTCTCATCTCCGTCCAAACAAACTTACTCGGGAGTTGTAAAAGCAAGTTGTTAAATTAACAGTGCTGTTGTTCAGGGTGACTTGCAACAGGAAAAACAACCCAACCAAAACTAAAATGTTTTCTTTTCTACTCTTGTCATATGACGCAGTTCTTGCTTACTCTAAGGACACAAGGTAAAGCCTTATCTACAAAGAAAATTTCCCCAAACACACTTGGAATGTTAGCAGTGATGTAGTGGATAGAAAATGACTTTTGCAAGTGTGTTTGCAGAACAACACTGCTGATGTTTTTAAATGGGGAAAAACACTACATAAAACCTTTGTACTTTAATACAGAGATGGCAAAACATGATGGCATGTTAAATGCTTACTTGACCTACGTGAATACCCAAAATGCATCTCAATCACTAGTAAGAGATTCTATTCTAAACTTTCAATTTAACACAGTCAAGATTGACATAATTACTTCAATTCATTATCCCCTCCTTTACCCTCCTTTAGTCCCTTCAAGGGTATGTTCAAGAATCCTGGAAATGGAATAAAAAGATCACCTTGACATGCAGACTGTGAAGGGAACTGAAAAACTCCATGGAGTAAGTAACACTGCACTTAGTCTTGTGTTTAACCTCCCAGTCTATTTCCCTGCAATATGCTGTCAGGATTTATTTAGGATCACAAATGCTTAATTAAAAGCAGGAAATTTAATTTCAATTTAAGAATATCTGGGCACAACCCCAGGGGGAAAAGTTATTTCTAGTTACCTTGAGACAGTTTGCATTAAGAACTACACTTTTATAAGAAAATTACCACTTTGAATGTTCACCACCTTCACTGTCAAGTCAGTTTCCAACGTAGTGCAAGGAGCACAGAAGGACAATGTTCTGGGTTTTATAACACAGATGCAGAAACTGCAAAGGGTATCTTCAAAATGGTATTTGGACTTGTACCTGTGACACATACTGGCAAGTTTGAAATTTTCTACTCTATTTCCTTAGAATATCAAGTTTGGTTTCACTATGTTTTGCCTAAGAACTTCGGAATTTTCAGTCAGGTATTCTGTCATTCCAACTCAAGCAAAAAACTTTTAAGAAAAGGCTTACAGTAAATAACTTGCAAAAAAACAGTTACAAGTTTTCTAAGCATTCAACTCCTCCTTTGGAAAATGGGATACCAGATGACAGAAGCTCAAGGACATTAATTGAAACTTCAGAGTAGTGGAAGGGCTGCAGTAAAAGACAGGGCTTTTATTTCATGCTCAGAAATATAGTGATCAGCTTCATATATAAACAAATATCTTGCTTCCAACAACTATTGACAGCTTTATTCCCAGTGTCCAAAGAAAGCACGTAGAGTCTAATAACTGCTGTAGTGCAAGGCAGGCATCTTACTTGAGTTTACTTCTCTTCTTTGACAGCAATAAGTATTCAAGTACATACTTCCACTCACTTTGCACAAATCACTCCCTCAATTACTGCTGCTCAAGCCAAGTTCTGCAGATTTTCAGCTCAATTTTTCCCCCCCCGCCCCCCAAAAGAAATTCTGGCAAATGCAAAGATAGCTGAACTTTTCCTCTTGGACAGTTCACACCACTGCAAAAATTAATCAAAGAATACAGTCTATCAGCACTTTTAATCATTTTCTGAGACAGATAAATGGATGTAATAGCTGAAAGTAGAAATGCTTGAAGCTACAACTTTTACTTGTATTTCGTTATTATCTTTTATAACATGTTTTCTTGTAAAAATGAGCCCATGATGGAACTTGGCTTTTTGAGTACTGAAACACGAGTTCTCATCTGAAACCATGAGAAAGTCTACAGAGGGGAAATAATTAAAGAAATTTCAAGATCATTTTTTTCTAGAGTCCAAACTCCAATTGCTGTTTCTTAAAAGCAGTTCAATACATACCCTCATATACTAACTCTCTTCAATCCCATTTATGATGAAACAGTAACAGCCACAGACTTTCTTGTGTTTGACCTAAGTACTTTGTTCTATTATTTTCCCCACCAATTAGGGGTCTCGGAGAAAGGGATGGGAGGAGAGAAGAGAGAAAGATGTTAGTTCAAGCTGTACCTGACTGAGCCAAGAACCTCATGGGTTTTTGGAAATAGGACCTTTCAGATTCACACAAGTTTCTAGGCCCAATTAATTTGGTACTGGTAGTCAGAATTACTTGGAATATAAAGCCATCAACAGAAGATAAGTGGAGAGGACTCTCAAAATAGCCTCTTAAATTTCTTCCATGTAAAATCAAAAATGGCACATTGGGGACCACGATTCTTCTCTATCCCCAGCTTTGGAAATTCACTGCAATAGGTAAATAATTCCATGTTTCAGCTTTTCCACAAGAAGTTTTTATGAACTCTGGGTCCTGACCTGGAAAAGAGTAATTGGTTTGCCAGCCTTCTTCAGCATGGCAGCAGAGGGCTGTCTCATCACACTAAATGAGTTCTCAGAGCAATCAGTCCCATCCATTGTAGTTTCTGCTTATTATACTCCCCATTAAATTCCTCTTTACCAGAAGAGTATTGGGCCTGAGAGATACATGGAAAAGAGAACAACGTACCCTCCTATCGATAAATTGATTCTTTAGACACAACTAGCTTCAAGATTCCAGAATAATTTAACATGAAGTTACCCTCAAGTTCCCAAGTGTCTTTTTCCATAATGCTAAGATACCCGATATTTTCTGGGTATTACAGGGTTACAAAAAAAACATTCATGACCTTCAGAAATACTGGCAACAGAGAAAACAAGTACTATTTCAGCAGACAGGTCATACAGTGCACACAAGGTAACAGGAATCAAGCAGATGGTGTAATCATTGGCTCACACAAACTCAGCACTGAAGTTAAATGGTCACTTTCTCCCTCATAATTTTGAAAGGTACGAAACAAAACATAGTCTAAGAATAGGGACTCGGAAAATCTAAATTCCTCTTGGTAAAAAGGAATTTTTGTTAGTTGTTTTTTCAAATAATCGGCTATATTTCTTTCATTTGTGACTAGATTGTTCACAGAGACATGCCCCAAATGTAAGTGAAATCTTGGTTCTGCTTTGACTTTTCAGCGACCCTGTCTGTTAACATGGTTCCCGGAATATCTGCACACATTGCACTTGTCCTGTGGTGCAGGAACAAGTCTTAGACCCAGGACAGAATCAGCAGCTGAGATTTTTAAGCAGCCCAAGCCTGCACTTCCCTAAATCAACAGATCCTGATAGCTCACCTACGAGCATCCCACTTGCCAGCAAAGCCGCAATGTAGCATGCTGGACTTCAGACTGCCTTTTTTTTGGGGGGGGGGTGGTGGTGTGGTTAAGGGAAGGATAGCTTGAGGAAAGAGATTTAAGTAAAGCACACACAGTCAGACTGCCAGAACACCTGTCTTTGGGCAGATCCAACAGCACAGTAACAAAGGTTCATAGCCAGGCAGCCATGGGATTGCTGGTCCACCTCGTAGCATTAATCTGCACACAGAGATTGATTAGAAGCATCAGATCTTCACGCTGAAACTTCCTTTGGAATATTCAGTTTAGAAGAGACCTTGGCACACTGCTTGGAAAGGTATCTTTTTATTTTCATTAATATAATAATATCCTTTCCATAAATCAAGCTTACTGATGGCACTGAGTACTTCTCTACAGAAACTTGCCATGGTAGCAAGTACCAATGACACTTGATCCTACGAGAAGGAATTTGTGTTCAAGGACTGAAGTAGTTGAGACGTGAAAGAGGCTTTCTCAGTTGCAGAAATGCTGGCAGAGTTTCTGTTTTTCTAAACAGTGTCAGGATTTAAACACCACATCGCTTCTCTGCACAAGTTTTCAGACCCAGACAAGCCAACTTTCACACAGAAGGAATCAACACTTGCTTTTTAATACCAGAGAGACTGGTTTGAATGAGCTCCTGCCAGTAGTTCAAAAACAGAAGCCAAGTTTCTGTATTTAAAAACTCCTTTCTCAATTACCATCCCCCTCTCCAGTACAATTGACATCAAGGGCCCTGAAGGAAGAAAATACAATCAAGCATGAATCACAGTGGCTCAACAGAGGTTTCAATTATGGCTGAAAGTATAGAGAATTAAATAGTCTAATAATATTTTTACATAGATTTTTTACATTGTACAAAAGTACTTAAAATTCACAATGCAATTACATAAATTTCACATGTGCTCAAAACTGTGATTTTCCTGTCCTTAGTAAATGACTAGTTAGCATATTGAACAAGTTTAAGCAGAGTACACCAAGGAGCCTTGGAATTTCCTGGTCTGTTGGAACTAAAGACCTGTTGGACTTTTCTTGCTGACACCACCTGTAAACCCTGGCTCCATGTAACTCCTCTTGACCTATATTCACCATACATAGGGTATGTGTAGGAAGCAAGAGGACATACATATACCCAAACTTAAGATTGAACACGTGAACTATGATTCAGAAACAGCAATTCAGTTTTTCACTATTTGCAATAAATTAAGTTTTGTACCAATAGATTACACACCTCTGCAGACTCATGAGGTCTTCTTTGTCCTTACAGGTAGTGAGTCCAAATAAAATTAAGCACTACCAAATCCACTGACTGCCTCGAAATAAACCACAGAGTTCAATTATCCACATACTATTGCTGTGACAAATGTCAAATGTGAGTCTCAAGAGACTTATTTGGTCTTAAAGCCAAAAGTAGTCAAAGGCCCATATTCAGCAATGTAACACACAGAAAAAGAGTCTGAACTTAAGTATAAACCAAAAAACTTTTTCATTCATCTGAAGACAGTCCTGAGTAACAGCAGGAAACTGTAAAACCCTTCCCCTAAAGGATTTTCTTACAGATAAAGCACTGACAGAGTTTTCCCAATTCTTCCATCACCCAGGAGACAGTTCTTTTTCTAGACAGATACCTGAACCTAAAGGTATGTTTTTGTGAGAAAGGACCATTCTTACTATGAGAGCATGTCAGTTCTCTCTTGATTTAAAGTACCAGGACAACTATCTTAAATTCAAGACTTAATAAAATAAATAAATCACTAGTCATTCTACCAGTCTTGCTCTTCAGTTATGGTGCTTTCTAAGAGCATGTATACACATACTCGTTTTTCTGTATAAGATGATTGACAGGAAGGGAAATGAGTAGTGCAGCATAAATTTAGTTCAGCAGAGCTGCAAAACTCTACTGAAAATCTGAGACATGGAAGTATCACACTGCAACTGCATCCGAGACATTCTTGCTTTCCCCCAAAAAATTATTTATTTACTTGAATCTACAGCACTAACAACAAAGCCAATACAACACAGTGTCCTATGATTTTTGAGGACAGGCAACAGATTTTGTTAGAGACATCCTATAACAAGAGACCCCAAACAAACTTATAGACACAAAACTTATTGGACACATGGTACAAAGATGCCTCTGATAGAAGAACTAGATTATTTTAATCCTTGGAAGGTTTTTGTTGGATTATATTTTGGGGAGACATAGAAAATATATTTTAATGAGTTTAATCACCACTGAGATGCAGAAATTCAAGATCAACTTAGTGTCAGCTTATTTCTCATGCTTTTTTGCAGTCATCTGTTTTGTACATTTCCAAATTACACCAGCCACATACACCACAGCCACCAGTAACATACACACACGCACATACACTCCAACATCATTTTTTAAAACATTCAGCCAAAATTTAAATGCTAGCATAGGCAGAAAAGCTGGTCATCTCTCTAACACAGAAAGAACAAGAGTAGAATTTTGTTTGAGGCCTGAAAGTCCTGAACACCTGTTTAACAGTGAACTATTTGACAATCTATTGAATAAAAGGTATAAAATTGCTGGAAAGTAGGCAACATATTATGATGAAGTTAGAAAAACTAGATACAGCAAAAGAAGTGGCTCAGAAGGAAAACAAAAAAAATGTACGATGGCTTATGACACGTTCCATGTGATGGCCCAGGAATTACACCTGGCACATTTTGCATTCCACAAGATACTGCATTTGCCATGCTGGAAGGGGTAGTGTTTAAACAGGACTGCCACCTGCTCCACCTATCCTCACGGACACAGCCTGGCACCTCTGCCTGAAAGATGACATTATACTTATTACTCCTTCCTTGATGGGAAAATCAGGGAGATTCCCAAAGCAGAGCAGGTTCAACTTGTTCCTTTTTCAGCCTGCTGCCTTAAAGAAAGTCCTTTAGACAATATTACAGAGAAGCTGGATTCGCTAAAATATTACTGAAATTATTTAAGTATATGGTCAGCTGCAAGCAAGTAAGTAGTCCCAGTGACTTCAAAGTTAAGGCATCTATTAAAATTGTTTTCTGGGAATTGGACCAGAGAAAAAGAGTATAAAGGAAGGAAGTGACCTACTTGAATGAAAAACTCAGTCTGAGGTTTACATGATCCCCTCAAAAGAAGCTGACAAGAGGTATTTGCATATATTTCCTTAAGTACAAACTGTGAAATGTCACATAATACAACTCTTGATTAACCCATTTGGTTCAAAAAGGTTATTCATACCCCTATATACCCCAAAATTTTTTCACTATCCTTCCATTCACTGCTTATTTCTGTTCATCCAAGAAAGTACTTCTGTTCTCTAAATTTACCCAAATGCTTTAAAAACAGAGTAGAGATTCAAACCAAAAAGGCTCCTTAGCTGCATTAAAACCATGAGTAGTCTGATTGTAAGTAATCTGTGCTATAGAAATTTAGAGATCTTTCTAATGTTTAAATTCTATTTTAAAAGATGGCCAGGATCTAGAGTCCTGATGACTCTTCACTTCTTTTGTCCTTCTTCATCTTCTTAACTCAGTCAGAAGCTGACAATGAACTCTAAAAACCATATAATAGAAGCTTTAGCGAGATTCTAATTTTGGTCAAAAATAACTACGTACAGTAATTCCAGATAACATTAGCTGAGATTTATGATGCATTCAACATCTTCAGATGCACAAGGGTATTTTTGGCCATCACTTGAACAGACAATATTCAATGTACAGCTGGTAAATTTTACTTCTCTTTTTTTCTCCTGTTTCTATACAAGAAGTATATGCATGCTGCACTTTATCTCAATTTTCTTTCAAAGGATGTATTTCTTCAGCAAGAGAAAAGACAAGTCTGGTCAAGTCTCACCTTAAGACATCAGAAGATCAAACTATAGCTGCTTTTGAGAATGGAAGTTAGAGGTACCGTTGTCACTTCTCTCAGCAAGAAGTACCAATAAAGGATGACCTGCCCTCCTGGTGCAATTTGGGATAAGAAAAGTTAGTCAATTTTTTCTGAGCTCCACTTGTTTGTTTTACCTACCACGATCAGAATCTCTTATCCCAAGAAGAAAGAGCACCGCAAAACGTCTAGATCAAGTTCTTGCTAACAGAAATGCTTTACTTTTATACACTTCTCAATTTACATCAAACCTGAAAACTTCTTCCAAACTAGGGGTTTGTCAGCAACTAGAATTGTTGTTCAAAGGTAGTAAGAAAGTTACCTTGAAAATAATACTTTAAAAACATTTTTAGAAAACTATATTGGGATGCTGCTTCTTTACTGCCTCTTCAACTGACTGATGAAGGGATCAAACACAAGATCCTCAACTTTTTCCAAGTCTCTCTCTATTCTGTATAGGAAACAATCACTGCTTGGATTCTAAGATCTCCTATCAAGCTGATTTCACTCATCAAAACACATATGTTCACCCTTAACACAAGAGAGTCTAGAAGTCCTGACTCCATCCTTCTTACTTGCATCAAGTAAGCTTGATCTTGATCAATCAAGAAGCTTAAAAGTCACTGGGTATTACCATAAACTTGGAAGTGTTTTCCAAGTGACAATGAACATAACAAACTGCTAGCTACCTGTACAACAACTGACGACTGACACAATGAGCCAGTTGCTAGTTTGTTCCCAATTCTGAGTATAGATATAGGACAATGTGAAGAGGGACTTTAGGAAGAATGTTTGTTAATCACAGCAATCTAAAACAGATCATTGTTTCCTTTTTATCTGTGCATTTCCACAGGCATAGATATCCACATGCATCCCATC
Source organism: Scolopax mira (assembly GCA_004320125.1). Lineage (NCBI taxonomy): Eukaryota > Metazoa > Chordata > Aves > Charadriiformes > Scolopacidae > Scolopax > Scolopax mira. The sequence goes on along the minus strand of BJBW01000320.1, from coordinate 69,408 downwards.
AGGTAAAGATCTGTTTCCAAGCACAGAATACCATACTGGCAGTTTCACTTGAAAGAGTATTTCTAGTGCTAATCTAGAAGCCTTTCCTTCAGCTTCAGAGGACCACCTGTTAGCAGCACAGACATGTAAGTTCAAAGGGAACCAACCAACCCAAAATTCAAACTATTAAAATGTTCTTCATTTAGCCCCTCATACTGTATATTTCTGTATTTATTAAAACCCTGAACTGAGGGCAGAAGAACCTTCAAAGCCACACCAAGATCAACAGCAGGCAGATTTCTGGAGAGCAGGTAATTAACATAAACAGGCATATAGACCCCAGTGCTTGGAGACTAAACAGCTATTTCTGCTGTTCCATCTGGACCCATCATTAGGCAGGATGGACCAATGGCCAAGCAAAGAACATTCTGTGGATACCCTGGTCACTCTGACATGCTTACCAAACTACACATAGGGTAATCATTAATCTGCTGCAAACTTACCACCAGCCCTATTACAAAACAAGAACTAGTACCAGTTCAATCTTCACAGTAGGCTACACTGATACACGTCACATCTCAGTTATCAAGCACTCCAGAGAAAATCCATGTCAATAATTTAAAGAAACTAAAGAGTAATCCAGCCTAAGGATAAGAGTTTCTCATGTTTAATCAAACAGATCTCTAGTGCACAGTAGCAATATGCACAACAGGCATAATAGTCCATGAAACATTTGAGACTAGTTTTTAAATAGAAGGATCTTGAATAGTAAAAGCACACAATACAAATTACATAAATAACCCACAAACCTCATTTGGCTCAAAACATCTTCAAGATAAACATGAGTTGGATTCTGGGAGATTACCTGTGGAAAATACCATGTACACTTACTTTGGTTTTATACTTTCCTAGACAGTTTATGGATGCTGGGCTTTTTGTTTATAGGCACGTTCCATTTTTTAAGAGAGATATATAAAAATCTGTATGTCTGTATATACACAGATACACTCTTAACACACATATATAAAATACTGTACTTCCTTTGCAGAGGGGTTTGAAAACTAAGACAGCAGAATTCCCTCTTCTATGTATGTATACATATATGTATGTATGTATAGTCACACACACCCCAACCAAAATAATATTTTTTTTAAAAGGGCTTTAACGGATTGACTGTCAGCTCCAACCCATTACTGATAACAACTTTGTTCAGTTCAAATGGGTAATAACATTGAGCAAGATCACATCACACAGGAGAAATGTCCTCATGCAGGGTCTTTCTTCAGTACAATATTAGGGAGGAAACTTTTTCTTACAGGTAACCATACCCACAGCTGCTTACCTGGTATTTTAGATCATTCTCTTGTTTTTATATAATTCCTCTTACTATTATTTGACTCCCTAGTGACTTGTAGAAAAGCAAAGAAAGAGAAAGGGTGAGAACGCGTTATCTTTATTGTCCATAAGGGGACAGACTTTCTGGAGACCTTCAGTCTTATGCCTTTAGCATTATCAGTCATTCTGCTGTCTTAGTTTTCAATCCCCTGGGCAAAGCAATCAGATCTTTTTCGAATTTGTTTACATGCAGGCCCAGGGCAATTATATAAGATATTATTTTAGTCGTGAGCAACACATTACATTTTGGATTCTGCCACTGTTGCAGATTAGCACAATGAAATTCTTTACCAGTTTGTGACTAATGATGTCTAGGCACTTGGGGACCACGATAAGCTTCTTTATCCCTTTCTGTAAGCTGAATTTAAGGCTATCCAGACACTGAGTTTTATGGCTTCAACTCCTTCCCAAGAACAGGCATCCATGTTTTCTATCTTCTTGAAAATCTGCTCAGAGACAGTGTTAGTAAGAGCTCCTGATAGATTCTGAATGGTTTCAGAAGTTGCACTGCATGTTGGAAAAAGGATATGGAGTTAGATGGACCTTTGGTCTAACCCAATGACCATTCTTTTTATTTGAAAATACTATACTAAACAACACTCAAATACTTTCAGATTTTTAGTAGACTCAAGTGTTACATAGCTAGGCTGTAGGACTTCCCTGACAGTGAAAGTAACAAGTTTTACTGGTCAATGTTGCGTCTAACAAACAAATCTTGCATTGGTATATAACCAATGCTCCTGCACTATGATACCACATACCAACTCCAGAATTAAAATGAACCACCTCTACACGTCTCCTGGCTAGTCTTGTATTCAACACAAACAGGAAGTCATGTCCTGAGACCTCAAAACACCAAAGATTTCCTTCTGCCTGTTTCAAAACAGCACTATATGCTCAAACAATGAAGTTCACTTGCAAATTCATCTTTGTAGGTTTCTTTGATCTAATGCTTAAGTGCATAGCTACTTCTTAAAATAAGTAAAATCCATACAGAAAAAGGCCATTTATATAAAAAAATTAGCATTTTGGAATTAAGTGTCCCATCGTGGTTCACAACCATCTATCCAAAGACTTGCCCTTCCTGCTAAAGTTCATGAAGAAAAAGGGGGAAAACATTTTCTTCACTGTGTCTCCCAAGACTAACCCTGCTCCTCTGCTTACATCATACTGACGGGCTTTCTGTCCTAAAATTTTGTTATAGAGGTAAAAAGTAGTAACTTTATTCACGCAGCTTACTGCCAAACTACTTGAAAGGTTTGCAAACCCAGAACTCTGGAAATACAAATTTAACAAAAACATTGCTCTCACTAGACTTACTCAAATGTTGCAACGGAAAGATTTAGCGTGCTTATTCTCTGCTTATTAAGTAAATATTTCCAGTACTTACAAATTAAGAAGTTTTACAACTGAGACTAAGTGGATACAACGTAAGCTCCAGGAGTACAGCAGATATGTACTTGGAGAAAAAGTTATGGGTAAAAAAAAGTTATTGTTAGCCTTTAAGATGCAAGTATTCTTAGCTATCCCAGTCTAGAAATAAGGAAGATTAGTAAGCACTAAAAGCAATCTGAATTTTGAAGTAATTACAGAAAAATAAAACTCAATGTATTAACTCACCCTGGAGGAAAAAACAGAGTAATCTAATTCAAACTAGTCTATGGCTGTCCAGAGAGATTACCTCTGGAAGTACAGTAATTATATTTGTAAAGTAAAATCTCTTATGCCTCGGGTATGGAGACCCAAGGGATATTTTATTTTTTTTATTTGAAATGTGTAAAAGCTTGATAATGGCATGAATACTGAGAAAATAGATTTGCGTGCAAAAGTACACATTGTGTGTAATGGTCTTTTTTGGTGGTGGTAAAGTGTTACCAGTAAGGCTGTAGAACACCACATGTCAAACATGAACAGACATATAGTTCCACTTTTCCATATAGTCTCCATACATTCTAAGCTAAGCAGGAGAGTGTTTTGGAGGTTCTTCACTTGTCACTTCGTGACAAATTTGTATTTAGACTAATCCTTATAACTCTGATGAAAAAATTCCCACTGCTTTCACTGAAAATTTTTATATAGGTTTTTGCTAATACCTAAGAGTTGAAATTACTTTAAAAAAAAAAAAAAAAACATAATTCTTCTGAGCTCTAACTTAATAGTCCGTGTAAAGTGTTTTAATTCAACATCTCCAGTTAATAGCAAGACCTAACTGCACCATTCTGACAGTTTAACTGTGATACAAAACTGTCTCAAGATAGTTTTGGGGGCTTTACAGAAAAAATAAGACGTGGTCAAATAAGGCCTAACCTGATGTCTTCTCTGAAATAAAAAACTTTACTAGGAACCAGAAGCTAAAGTTTTGAACAGTTAAAAAGAAACAAAGTGAAACAATACCAGAAGTTTGGCATCAGGTATGAAGCATCCACTTCTCTTGGAAACTCCAAATTACTTATGACAATACACCTTGAGACCTCCCACTATGAGTTCAGCTGCTGAACAGTCCCACCTTTTCCTTTTCTATTTCCTATTCATTAGTACCAATGAAATACTTCCTTCTGAAGACCCCCGTTCAACAGTTTCACTGTTGCTGCTGACAGCCTTCCTGAACTGTAACAGCATGGAATCTGACCCAAAACTGAGAACTGTATGGTAACTTGCTAAGAACTACATTTCATTCTGCTGCTCTGTGCTGTCGCAGAGCTATTTGCCAAGATTTGACACTTAAATGAGTACACTTGAGTTCATAGCTAATAAATTCCATTCAACAGTAACCTTGTGTGCTTCCAAGCAACAGCACAGAAAGTCCCAGCAAACAGACCGCGGTGACTTCCCCGAGCAATAGACGACTTGGAGGGGAGCTTCGCTTTTTGACCCAATTCCTAGACCAAGTTTTCTAAATGTATCAAGTTTTGACTATACTGGATTATATTTTTAAGTAGCACCGGGTTATTTATCGCTGGAGGCAGCTAAGCAAGCAAGCACCCATGCAAACACCCTGTCACTCGGGCAGAGCAGTGACCCCGAGTTCCGCGAGCGGTTCCCGCACGTCGATGCCACAGTGTCACCACGAGAGGGAGCGCTCGAGCTACGTTTCCACCGCGACCCAGGAGGGGCTCTGCTTCGCGCTTTCCTACTTGACACTCGGGACGTGGAAATAACGAACTAAAAAAAACACCTTTCTACCCCTTTTAACAGCACTCGTCAGTGTACACGTCCAGTTACTCTCCCATCCCAACAGCAAAATTTTTTACCAATGTCTTGACACCCAAGGCCTACATCTCGGGAGCCCGGGGGCGGGATGACACGTGGACATAAGGACAGATGGATTTTTTCCTACCTCATTGTGTTTCAAAATTAAGAGACAATTCAACTGCCAATTCTTCAGTGCCCTCCTATATCTTTCCTAACATCTTTTTTGTGTATTTATTGCCTGTCCTCAAAACTGGCCAAACATTTCTCCCTTCCGGGCACAGGAAGATGAAACGGACCTGATCCCTGCAGGCAGCAGGAGAAGGATGAGGGTTCACCACCACCAGTCAAAGCAGCTCAGGCACAGTCATGACCTCAACGTGACCACCGAATGTTACAGAAGTTCTGTTTAACACCCAGTAACGCTGGTTACCAGTTTATCTCACGTTCCAAAGAACAGTGACTCAAATGTAGAGCATCCATTTTATCACTCTTGAGCCAAGACACCTACGAGCTCATCACAGAGCCAACGATGGACGACTCCTCTCGCACAACAGGTTCATGCCAAGGTGAAATGTTGTCTATGCAGCAAGTGGGCCACCCTGGAGAAAGCTACAAAAAGAACGAAACAAAAATCACAGAACCAGTCCAAATATCACTAGCGTTTCACCTCATACACAAGCTTCACCCAAACGTTGTTCGCATTGCTATGAGTGATATTTAAAGCAAAGAGTTTGTCCTCAGGAGGAAGATCACATATGACCAATGCCAACTACATCAAGCAACATGCTTCTGGAAATTGCTCAAATACGACGTATATTAAAACTATATACAAGAGCTTTTTGATCAGAACTAACCAAATCAAGCTCTGCTCATCCCATTTTGCTGCTGCTTACCAAATAGAGCGTAAGCAGCAAAACTCTACCAGTAGATCTGGGAAGGGTGGCTGAATATCCATGTGATTTGAGTTCAGATGACTACCTTACAGTCAAACACTCCTAAGTTTCGCTTAACAATTTCTCCCTGCCAGCACATTCTTCCCCAATGAATTGCATAAACTGAACTTTCAGTTGTTAATTACACCTCCTCCTCCTCCTCCTGCACTTCTAGTGATCCGAAAAGTGCAAGCGAAGCTGTAAGAAGCACCACGACTACAGTCATCGTCGTTCAACCAAGTTCTGTCCAGCAACACCCGGCTCTGCTACAGCCCAATGGCTCACAATACAGAAAGACACGATTGCTCGGAAAGGCCAAATAAACTTTTCCCTCATTTCATTCACTAAACTGCAGTTTGCCTTCCCAGTTTCAGAACTTCTGCTGTATAAGCAGTTTCATCTTGCCAAAAAGACTTCTGTAAACTTCAACAGCAGATCAGGAAAGGCACGGGGTGGAATTTTAATAAGATATGCAAAGGCTGACTTACCAATTGGCCCACTGACTTGTTAAAAAAATAAATCAACGTCCCATAAAAAGCTGTTGACATGTTTCACATGCGAAACCTCTCACACGATAGCTGCATGCGGATCTCTGGACAGAACACTGGTAACAAATTACATGGAATCAAATATTTTTTTTTAAATTTATCAAGGAATGTAGTAACACAAGCAGAATGGCTGATGTATCTTTGCTTTCATTCCCTTACAGATTTACCCAAGTGCTCCCCTACCTTGTGTTATTAGTCTTAAGAAAAACCTTTTCCCTATCTTTCTACCCTCAGTCTTTTACTCTCAATATTTACCCTATTTACCCTCAATCCACTTTCCTCCAGCCTGTGTTTAGATTTTAAAATGTATCACTTTAATTTTTCATGAACGCACATTTGACCAGTGGATGAAGACAAGGTTTGTTTTAGAAAACTAAACTATTTGAGTAGCCTCTCTTACTATAAAAATAACATTTTAATGCCAATACTACCTCAGCAAAAGAAGTTTAAATGAACTATCTTAAAATAAAAATGTAAATTACTTCCCTTGCCTCCTAATTTTCATTATTTCAACAGTATCTTGACAAAATATTTGGAATCAAAAAGTAAAGGCTTAAGAGTACTTGAAATTAACAGCTGCGTCTCCACCTACTGGAAAAGTGAATTTTACTGAAACAGTAATTTGATCCTTTGAGATTTGGGTAAGCAAAAGCTGTAAGAGCAATGTTTTTGTGTAAGATACTGAGAATTGTTTTCATCCCCCTCAAAAAACATATTTGCAGAAACCACTGACATCCCCCACAGACAGCAGGGATTTGACAAGATTCCTACTCTAAAATAGTTACTAGTCAGAATGCAAAACTAGTCAATACTCTTAACATATACAAGTAATTTCATAAATAACATTTGTTGCCAGTAAATCTGAAGTTATATCTAATTTCATTACCTTGTTAATTTCCACCATGTTTTCATGAGACCTAGACACTAACATTACAACAAGTTCTTTAAATAACTAATGTGTAAAACCCACAGAATGGTTGTTAATATGAAGCATTCTCAATATACAACACCTTTTTTTTAGGCCAAAGAGACCTTGAAAATAATTAGAGATAAAAGTAGAGAACCTCGCATTTTCAAATTTTTATTTTTATTACTTAATACAAGTTGTGAAATTACTTACCATCATTTTAAAGACTCTAACTGAAAATAGGAATGTAAAAAAGCACCTCTAACCTTTCTCTTTTTTGTCTCCATTACTCTTGTAAGAATGACATCAACCATAACTAAATAACCCAGGCTTGCTTTCTTCTGAAAAAAGCAATTTTTAAGCCACAGGAAAGCACGCTGATATCATGATGCTTTGTCTATCCCACTGCAAAAGGTAACAGTATTGATGTAGTATAATTTGAGACCCAATTGCATGGCTTTAATGACCACAGAATCAGACAATAACTTAACTTAAAAATGATCTTAACTCCTTCCCCCAAAACACGAACCATTATTCTGACATGGCTGACATTTTGTTGAACTCATATTAGAAAGACTTTAGTCACAACCATACTGAGCCAGCCAATAACACCTACTGGTCCAGCTATTTGGCACTGCCTTCTAGCTAATACATGTGTAAATAAAATCATAGACCAGTTTTGAGCTCTGAAACATCATCTACTATTTATCCTGTGATAAATTGTCTATTATTATTATTATGCTATTTATCCTGTAATAAAAAGTCACATTGGCACCTCCCTCTCAATGAAAACAAACCATTACATTCCTCTAATAGTATTTGTGACCAGCACTATGTATTTCAGCCTGCCTCTCACATCAGCCTGAGCTAAACTAACTTTTCCCCAGGACTCTTTATGACCTTCTTCTATTGTGGCAGACAGTAAAACCACCTTCCCTCTCACAGGCTCACTCTTAACCCTGCCATTATATCCCTGCTTCACATTTCCGTACAAATAACCCCAATAGTGTCTGTGCCACTTCAGCTGCAGGATGTTTCTAATACGATTTTTTTTTTGGTTTTGTTTTTTTTTTACCACATGTGCAAGGCCATACCCATTCCAGTTTTCCTCAGCACTGAATTTACAGAACATACAACGTGCACTTCCTACTGGTGCAGAAACTTGTTTGGCTTGTTAAGAAGAGTTAAGAGGAATTTCTCCTCACACCTCAACTCCTCTAGTGGCTCTCTTTTCCTCAAAGGAACAAACATGAACATGTAATTCAACACTTGCACAAAAAAAAATAATAAGCAGGAAAAAGCAAATTCAGGTGTATGCAGTTTTGAGAACCATCTGTCCATCCTGTAGTACTCTTTCTTCTAGTAGCATGAGCACTACCTCAGTCAATTCCCCCAAACTAGGGTGAGTCAATTTTTAGCCATTTTTACCTTAAACACAGAACACAACAGGGCATTTTATTTAAGCTTTTGTGAGTTTTTTAACTTTTCAAATCTTAGAACAGGATAATTCATTCCACATCTGGATGGTGACTGCAACACCTGCATTCTAACAAACATCATCACAATCGGAAGTGTGTACCTGATCAAGTAAGAATAAAACCTTCCCCCTCTTCTACAGTGATAGTAAAGATTCACTGATCTACAGAGCAGTGCCCTGCACAGAAGAGCAAAGGGCACTCACAAGAGCCTGGAACAGTCACATCAAGCCAGAACTTTAAATCACTTATAATATAGCAGAAAGCATGGGCTTAAAGTTTTCTAAAACTGCATTCAAACTGTAAGTTATTTCTACAAATACTTATATTTGGAAAAACAGAATGATTCAGGGACTGAGTCACTGTACAAAAAGACTCATGCTAAAGACTCTTTTGTCTGTCATTATAGAAACGTAAAGTTTTAACCAGATCACTGACCTTTGTTTCTGCATGTAGAAATACCCAAAACCAGGACCTAATATCAAGCTGGAGCTTGATCCTGACTCAAGAAGCTGAGTGTTTGAGGACAATGCTCAGATCGCATTCTTAATAGCTCAAAATAAAGCCTGCCAAATTATTTCATAGCTTATTGGTTCTCCCGTTTTACTGTGGTTAAACATCAACCAAAAATGCCAAAAGTAGTAAGTCATATTACCTAGATTTCAGGTTTTTTCTACCTCCCAGAGGTTCGCGTACATAGTAATTCAGAAAAAAAGATCAGATTAAATTTTCATGCTTCAAATAAGGAACCTCCTAAAAGTCAGGATCCTTGCAGATATGCATCCTCTCTATTAGCCAGGCATGTTTTCACTACTTCCTTTTTTTTAATTAAAAAAAAAAACCAAACAAACATATGTGATTGAGCCATGATTTAAGTGAATAGCTTCCATTATTTGTTTAAAGAAAAAAAAACACACAACAAGACGTAGTTCAAGAAAGGTCCAATCGCACATATGTTGCAACAGCTTTACAATCATTTTAGAGAGTTTTTGTGTGCAGTTAGCCCACCAATATAGCAGCAGAACAGACACCATTCCACATAGCTCATACAGTATATTTGTCAATAATTTCCATATTAAATAGCTCTTGACAAGACAGGCTGAAACAGCAGTGATCCACAGGATCTGAAACAAATGCAAGCCCCAAGAATTCAAAGAAGCTGAATATACACACTCTTAGTTAGATGAAGGTTCCATTTAAAAAAAAACAAACAAAAAAAAAAAAACACTAACAAAGAGAATAATAAAGTCTCATCTAGAAAAGATGAGGAAAGAAAAATCTAATGGTACCAGCATTACGACACCATGTCTCAGTCCTGCAGATTTTTCAGAGCAATATGGGTCTCAGGTAATCTATAGACTGCAATACCCCGAGAACAAAACCAGGAGAACAAGATCATAAATTCCAAACATTTCAAGGGAGGGAAGAGGAAATTAAAGATTTCTCTGAAGAGTCCTTTAAAAATCACATTAAGATGAGCTCAAACGAGACAAGACAATTATCAGCACTTTATTTAAATGAGAATTTTCTCTATGACATTTTCAAGAATAATTCTTGACAGATGTTGCATGGTCCAGTCACATGTCAAAGTGTTAAAATCCAACCACCTCAGCCGAAATAAAAGGAAACATTATGATGCTAGTGTCAACTCCACCAGTTTAACAGACACTATCTGTTCAGAAGCAGCATGCTAAGATTTGTTCAAAGCCTCCTCTAGTCCGACATCTATTTATAGCTGCCCAGCCTCTCCACAATTTCTCACAGCCCCTCCTCCTCTCAAAGCCAAGTCGGGGAAGTTTAATGGATATAATCCTGGGCCTTGTGCCGCAAGATTGTCAGAAGAACTGCAACTCTCCCCCAGCAATCCCATGTGCCATAAAACCGTGAGAGAACGGAATAATCAACACAAGAGCCAAACGCACGGGATAAACCTTATCTCTCCTCTTTAGGAACAAACTGGTTTTTCCTCTGCCAGCGTGTTGATGGTAATGAACCTCATAAGGTAATGAACCTCATCAGAGCCTAAGCAATAGATTCCTTCCTCCTCACCACAGAGGAACAGCCTAAACCAACCGCCTTGGATAGCTTCTGTCTTGGCTTTCAAGTCAGCTTTGACCCCTGGACAGCAGCAATGTCATCCATGCACCTTCCCACTTACATTGTAATGTTACTACTGCACCTTCTTCTACCTTCCCCTAAGAAATTAGTGGGCTGTTGGCTTTTTTTTTTTGGGTTTTTTATTTTTTTCAGTGCAGTTTCTGGTTAACATGCCATATCCACCACCCAGCCACAGCATGTGCCTGTCTTTTACTGGTCCAGATAGGCTCTCCCCCACCAGCATCTCCACCGACAGCCCTAGCATCAGGGAAAGGGCACATAAAATTTCCCCGCATCCGGAGCACAACGCCACGGGCTGAAACTCTGCCATAAGCTTTCTACATCCTCGGTGCCTCTCCCACCACCTACATCCACTTGCCTGTAGTACTAGTACGGAGACCAAGGAGATGACAGCACTACTGGAAACTCCTGCCCACCCCATTACAACCACATTTTCTCCTCTTTCCCCAGTCAGAGGCAGACGGAAGGGGAGGGATGACTTCCTCGGGAGGAAAATAAGCAGGGAAAGGGCCGGGGGCAGAGATCAAGAGAGGAGGAATCACCCCCAAAGGGAGAAGAGATAATCCCGGAGAGGCGAGGCTGCGGCGGGGCATAACCAGGGAGGGAGGGAGGGACAGGGACAGAGAAGCGGGGGGATAATCCGGCAGAGAAGGGGGGAGATAATCCCCTCGGAGGAGGGGGGAGGCGGAGGATCCCAGCCAGGGAGGGGCGGGAAATCTGATAATCTCCAGGAGGAGAGAAAATACCGGGAAGGGGGTGGGGGGGAAAGAGGGTGGGCGGGTAGATAATCCGGAGCGGCAGATGAAGAGCGAGTCTCCCGGGGACGCATCCGGAGGCGGGAGGAGGAGGGTTAATCCTCGCTCGGGGGGCAAAAAAAAAAAAAAAAAAAAAAAAAAATATCTCTCTTCCCCGACTCCGGCGCTGCCATGTTCGTTCCCCGGTAGGCCCGCCCGGCACCGGTACCTGCGGGAGGCTCGTTCCCCCCTCACGCCACACGCACACGGGGCACCTCAGCTCCAGCCGCCGGGGCAGCGCGCCCCGCTCCCGCCGCCCGGCCTCCGGGGGTAAGGGGCTCGGCCGGCATCGCTGTGGGGGACCCCCCCCTCCCACCACCATTTCTCCGCCGGCTTGAAGGGAGCGAGAAAGAAACGGGCGGACGAACCCTTCCACCCCCCTCCCCCGCACACACGCGACCTCCTCGCCGGTACCGCAACTCACCGGCTGGCACCGGTTCCCGCTCCCCGTCCCCTCCTCAGCGGGCGCCGCTCAGCCCCATCTACGAACTCGGGCGCGCGAGCTGGCGGAGGCAGAGCACGAGCCAAGAGGTGCCGCCGCTGCCGCCGCCGCCGCCGTTCCTGCCGCTCTGCGCCCGCCTCGGCCGCGCGCCGCCGGCGTGGCTGTAGCACGCGCTCCCGCCCCTCTTCCCCCGCCTCCTGCCAACCCCCCGCCCCGCAACGGGCGCGCGCGGGCGGCCTCCGCGGCGGTGGCGCGCGAGCACCTCCCCCGCCTCCCGGAGCAAACGGCTGGGCGCCTGAGGGGGTGCGCGCGCCGCTGCCGCCTCGCCCCGAACGCACACCCTCACCTCCACACACCCCCCCCCTTCCCCTCGCCTGCCCCTCTGCATGGCTGCCTGGCGGCGGGACTCGCCCCGCGGTGTGTGAGGGGCTGAGTGCGTGAAGGAGGCTATGAGTGTGAGAGAGAGTGAGAGGGGTTCTGAGTGAGGGTGTGAGTGCGAGAGAGGCTGAGTGTGAGTGCGGCTGTGAGTGTGAGAGGCTGAGCGTGAGGGAGGCTGGAAGTGTGAGAGACAATGTGAGTGTGAGGGAGGCTGGGAGTTAGAGGGACAGTGAGGGGCTGAGTGTGTGAGGGTGGCTGCGCGTGTGAGAGAGAATGTGAGGGGAGCTGTGAGTGAGAGATTCTGAGTGAGGCTGGGAGTGTGAGAGAATGTGAGTGTGAGCAAACAAGGGCATATGTCTGTAGGAGTGTGTGTGAGAGAGACCGTATGTGTGTGACTGTGTGTCATAGTGTGTGGGGGGTGAGCGAGCACCTGTGCGTGTGGCAAGACTGTACAGGTGTGCAAGGGGGTTGGTGTGAAAGGGCTTGTGCGTGTTTGCCTAAAAAAAACCAGTGTGTGTGAGGGCGAGCATGTTTGTGATGGAGAGTGGTCGTGTGTGCGAGAGTGTGTATATGTGTGTGTGAAAGAGCGTGAGCGTGTGTGTGTCCCCACACACTCCCTGGCTGGATCTGGTGTCGGTGTTTGCCAGGGCAAGCGTGGACTCTCCTCAGTCCGAGTCAGGAGGGGACACACCAGCGTTTCCCTTGGCGCTGCCTGTTCAGTCACCAAACGCAAGAAGCACTGGCAAAGAATAAGTCAAATATTTCAAGGGGGGAAAAGCGGGGGAAATTTTCCCTCATACTAATAACCTCCCAGACTACCGAGATGGAAACAACACTGAAAAACTGATTTTCCTGCACTTCTGATCACTGTTTAAACATTTCATTTGTTTTGAGCAGTGATAATAGATGAGCTTTCGCTTTTTGCTTCTGGTTGATTTTGCGGAGACTCTCACCTTTCAATACTCTTGGACTTAATGAAGTTTGAGTTGCAAACATGAAGTCAGTCAGTCGCACACAATCCTCACTGAAGCTGCAGTATATATCTCAGGGTAGAATTTGCCCCAGAAAAGAAAACGTTCATATTCGAAACAACGCTTCGTTCTTCAGCTTGTTTCCAGTTGCTTTTTCCTTCTCTCACTGAATTTCCAACCATTTTTAAATCCAAGTCTAGAGTTTGACTGTAATCAACTTAATTATGCTGTTTTAAGAATACACGATAGCCTGCTGCGACATACGGTAACCCTTAATAATAAGCTGTCTGCAATTCGTGCTAGCTTTTGCTTTCGGAGCCACTGGGGAGAGGGAAAGCCAGAACTATGTGGGGGTAGGGTTTGAACAGAAAATCCACTAGGCATTGATTTTCATTTTAGCGTGTTCAGATTGTGCTTCCCTACCAGATAACACAGAAACTGATTTTTATGCAACCAAAGATATCAAAAGAAGCAGCATATGTATGATGGCCGTAATTAAAGAAATTGTGGAACAGCAGCCAGCAGGTGAAAAACCTTTCTCAGATTGACCAATAAAGATGCATCAAGTAAATAAGATCTCGCTATCCTCATCTTTGGAAACCAGCATGTAAAATTCCTTTAGGAATTATTTTTACTTACTCTTCAAATTACAGTAGCTACGAAAGGCTCTGCTCAGAAAAGAGTAACTGTGCTGAGAGCTTCACAAGCACATGGAATTATGCTTCCCCAGGTCCAAAGAGCTTACAGCACTCCTGTGATTTCTCAGTAAAAAAGTCCAAAATGAGCACATTTTTGGTAATTTGCTTCATGAGCAGTTATCTTTTCCTTATTAAACTGAAAGGAAACTTAACATGTCGTAAGGGATTCTAAGCTAAGTAATGACCAACCACCCTTTCAGTGTTCAAACCCCTGTGGCTACAATGGAAAAACTGACAGGCATAGAAAATCCTCACACCCCGAAAAATAACTCCAGGTCCTTCTCTCTCCTTTGCCCCTCGTTTATTTTTTGTGATGTTCTAATGGAAAACCTTTTGAACCAGAGCCACAGAACACATATCTGTCATCTTGTCCTGTATTTCACAACTCAACATCTTGTTGACTTCTTCTCTTACAGTCCCTGCGTTAGAGGGGGCTGAACACTATTCTATTAAGGATTAAGGAGAAAGGGTTGCAGCAATTTATGCTGGCATCTTTCATGATATCCTGACTTTGCCTTTGTGGCCAATGAAAGAAAATAGATTCATTGCAAAACTTAAAGGTTCCTTATTATGGTTAAACTCAAAGATTGAATCCAAACCTGTGAAACATGAGAGCCCATTTTTGGCTGTAACAGAAATATCTGAGCACAAAATACTTTGCTCCAGAACCTTTTGAATCTCTTCCACGCTGGCCTCTGCAGCTGCCATTTGGCTATTAAAGCCCTTTAGGGAATGTGTCCCAAATGCTCACACACCATTTCTTGCCCACTACTTAATCCATTTGACCTGTTAGGGTTAAGGAGAGAACAGAGATGTATTGTTTTAGAGAAAAATTTAGAAATTGATGATTACCCTCTGGCAAGAATTATCAAATCCTTTTGGCTTTTTACTGCTTACATTTACATGCCGCTCGTAACAGAAATCCCCTGTCCGAAGATGGTCATTAGGACCTTGATGGTGCAGTTCCATCTGATAGCTTTGCATCATTCCTGCAGTGCAAAACGACTGTAAATCTCTCTTATCCATTTAGCTGGCAATTATTGCACTTCAGCCAAGCCTCACCCTGTTCCCAGTTTAGGGCAGAGAAGACGGGGACCCAGCCAGGGCTGACTTATGCCCCAGCAATTTCTGGCTAGTGATCATGGTCAGTCAGCCATAAGTTAGAATAGTGCCAAAGCCGAGTTGCTTTATGCCAGGGATTATCTCAGTCTCTGTCTAGCCACAGGATTCAGGGAGCATAAACGCTGTGTGGTAGGTCAGCCCAAGCCCTCATACTTTTGGGCCGATTGATTAGTATTCACTTGAACTGGAGTTTATGACTCTGCAGAGCTTTGAACTCTGCCTTTGATGATACAGATCTCGCTCAAGCAAAAGGTTTCCTTTCCTATGAAGTCTGATGCTCCTCTCTGTAAAACTGCAGAGACTAGGCTTGTGATGTTGTGATAGTCCTCTGCTGGTGCTACAAGCAACAAGGTAGAGGTTGTTCTCCAGGATCTTTTGGCTTTTCTAGGGCTCCTAGCAGAGTTAGGAGAGCAGACACTTCAGGGTAGAAAATCTGGGAAGGAAGATGATGTGGTTTTCAGTTCACTAACTGTTCTGGGTGTACAATTAGGAAACAAAACCTTCAATCACCACCAGAACCACATTTACTTATTACTGGAGGAATGATGTACTGGCTGGTGTCAACTATGCCAGATTTTCCTTTTCTTATGCTCTGCAGAATTCTGGGTCTGAATTCTGAATTCTTTGTCACTGCTATGATGGCTATTTTAATGACAAAATGAACAGATATATCCCACAGAAGAGCTTCTTCTTCAATTCCCCTTTTTGTATTTAATTGTTGTGAGGAACTGATGTTGACCACTTAGAGTGAAGGACTTTGAGACAGTACATTTTTTTAAATTACTTTTTAAGCTCATTGCTGGCATACACCACAAATAGTGTTCTGTGTACTTTAGTTTACCAAAGTCTAACTTGGATAATAAGTTGCTGTGATCAGTCTTCAGACAGCTGGATCTCTAGACTTCTTTTTTATTTAATAACCCCTAAAATATGCTGTCTTCATCACCTGAACAGTAAACTATCAGCTTCTTTGCTGTGTTTATCACTATTTGGGAATTTTATGAAGATAATTTGTTTATGTAACCACTGGCATATCATCCAAGATCATCGTCATCAAAACAATGACATTATTTTTTTTTTTTTGTGGAAGTTCTTTGTGCCAAAGAAATAGTATACAGTGTGATTTCATATCTGTACACAAACAGTCATTCAAGATTTTCAAAGAGACCCAGCAAAACCAGCAAAATCTGTGAGAAAATGCGTGATTTTCCGAAGTGTCCCTGAGGAACTCATTAAAAAATCACATGGATTATTACAAATATTGATGGTAAAATAAAAACAGCTTTCTTTTGGGAGGGAGGCATGTGATCAAAACCACAATAATTAGGAGAATGTTGATTTACATTGGAAGGCAATATGAAAGAATAAAAGGAGATAGTACCTACAGAGTTAAAAGGCTATACATCTAACTCCTATGCTATTTTCATCACTGAGGTCTGTTTGCATGTGGAATTCAACTCCACAGGAGGAGATAATCAAGACAAATAGTATGGCTTTATTTTTAAAAGGGGTGGATAATTTCATGGCAGCTTACAACATTGGTAACTGGGCAAGCTAAGATAATAAGGCTAATCAAATCTCATGCTTCACAGCACTAGTTCCCTGCGGGGTCAGGAAAAATCTTTCCACTATATACAACACTATACAATTAGCAAGGTTATTATTGGGGAGCAGAGGTACAGCCTTCTAAAGCAACAAGCTTTTACTGTTATCAGAGAACTGAGGCTGACTTGGCCAGATAGAGAAAAGAGCATTATTTTCTTACACTACTTCTGTTACTCTTCCTTGTCAGAGTTCTGGAGTTTCAATACTTGGATTTTTAAAAAAATAAAAATCCCCTGAACATGATTACTTAAAAGTGCATTACTGTCTGAAATCTATGAAAACCTCTTATACCTGTGACTGGTAGCCCAGTTCAAGAATAGCTGTCACTGTCTGAACACAGGAATGGTATTGATTAAGCTGTTGCAGGTTGCAAGTACACATTGTCCTCTGGTTAGGTCAGTTATGTTACAGAATTTGCTTCTCTGAAGTGCTTTAGGCAGGAAGACATAGTTCCAAATGATGATCAGCTCTTAGCTAGGAGCTGAAATGACATGTATTTGGAATATTTAATTTTGGAAGTACTGTTCATTTTCTTTAATTGCCTGAACATATTGTTGTAGGTGTTCTGTGTGTATACTTGAATTTTATTTTCCATCAGTGTGTGCATCAGAGAAATTATATTAGCTGTAATTGAAAATATTTAGCTATTTTTTCTGCAAAATTTATGTACTGTATGTGAATGTGATACTCTTCATAAGTTGGTGGGTTTTTTCTTACGAGGTGGAGGAAGCACAGCAGCAGAACAACATTCTTTGAAAACCTATATTATGAAAAGAACCCCCTTTCTACAAGCTATACCTCAAACACAAAGAATAGTGTTTTATTGACCCCTATCTCAAAAAATATTTATTTTAAATATACTAATTCTTTCCAGGTGACCTGTTCTTTTCCCCTGTGCACAACCTATGTGCATTCTCAACTCTCAGCCCACATATTGTTCAGAGTGGGAAAAAAACCAAAACACCACTTCACCTCCTTCTTGAAATTCAGGTTAAATGGCAAAAAAATCTGAAAACACGAGAGGAGCTTACGTAAAGATAATTTCAAGATTTCTTCACAGGTGCAAAAGCCCTAATCTTTCTTGTGTAAAGAATATTCAGCCTCTTTCTTTTACTAGACTGCATGGCCATAAGCTGTAGAAGGTTCAGCTAAATGAAGCTGAATTAAAAATAAAATTTTTGTTTACTCCTCAGGTATCAGTAACAACTTCAGAAAAGTATTTACTGTCTACAGTATCATCCTGAATACAGAGTTACGCACAAAAGGTCCATAGACCCACAATGAAAATGTGGGTCTGTTACGGAATAGGGAGGTGATTTAATGACATAGCTGTTTGAAGTACTCAATGCCTTCTTTTCCTCATTCTTTGTCGGTCTCCCAGGCCTCTTTGTGAGGAGGAGGAGAAGTAGCAGCAGCGGATGAATCGGATGAAATGAGAGTGGATGAAAATCATGACAGGAATTACATGTGAGAACTCATACAAATCTAGATGGGCTGCATCTGAGAGAGATGAGAAGACTGGCTGATGTCCTTACAAGGCTGCTCTCTACCAGCTTTGAAAGGTCACAGAGATCAAAGGAGGCCCTTGACAACTGAAGAAAGACAAATTTTGCACCTATCTTCAGAAAAGGCCAACAGGACAATTTGGTAAACTACAGGAGGGACAGCCTCACTTAAGTTCCTGAGAAAATCCTGGAGCAAGTCCTCTCAGAACACATTTCTAGGCATATGAAGAAGGTGACTGGAAAAAGTCAGGATGGATTTACAAAGACTAAATAATGCCTTACCAAGCTGAATGTGTTTCTATGGTAAAATGACTGGATTTATGGAAGAGCCTTAAAAAGCTTAATAGATTACAGCAAGGTTTTTTACACCGACTCTCACAATGTCCTTTTCCCCAGGTTCCCACATTTCAGTCTGCATGACTGGACAACAGGATGGATTGGATGATCTGGCCCAGAGGGCAGTGGTTAATGGGCCATGCTCTACCCAGAAGCAGGTAGCAAGAGTAACAAGTGGAGTACCAGAGGGGTCTGTTCTGAAACCCATCCTGTTTAATGTCCTTAACAATGACCTGGAGGAGGTGACAGAGTGATAGCTGCTCAACAGATCTGCAGATAAGACAATGCTGGGGGTGAAGTTAACATACTGGTCAGGAGGGCTGCCATGCAGAAAGACCATGACATGCTGGAGAAATGGGCTGACAGAAACCTCATGAAATTCAGCAAGGATAAATGCCGAGTCCTAAACCAGAGGTCGACTAACCTCTTATACTGGTCCAGGCTTGGAGGAAGTGTGTCTGCCTGGCCAGGCAGCAGCTGTTCTGAAAAGGCCCAGGTGTGTTGGTAGACAGTGAGATGAACATTAGCCAGGAGTGTCCTCTGGCAGCAAAGAAGATCAACAACAACCCAGGCTCTATTAATACAGGAGAAAAGTCAGCATATTTTTGCCCTCTGTTACCTGGTGCTTGTTAGCCCACATTGAAATACTGCCTCCAGTTTTGGGACCCCCAGTACAAGAAAGACATTGAATAAACTGAAGCAAGTTCAGCAAAGTGCCACCAGGAAGGTTGGGGACTAGAGCACTTGGCCAGTGAGGAGACATTGAATGAACCGGGCTTGTTTAGTCTGGAGCAGAGATGACTTTTAGGGGGACATAACAGCAGCCTGGCAGTGCCTTCAAGGAGGTTATTGGGAAGATGGAGCCAGGCTCCTCAGTGGCACATGTCTGAAGGATGAGAAACAAAAGATCTAGATGGAATCACGAGATTCTTCAGGCTACGGATGAAGAAAACCTTTTTCAGTGGAAGCAGTTGCCAAGGGTTGTACAGTCTCTGTCTTCGGAGGTTTTTTCAAGATTCAGTTGGGTTAAGCCCTGAGCAACGTGGTACCCTCTCATAGCTGTCCTTTCTTGGACCATGAGGTTGGACTAGAGACCTCCTGGGGTCCTTTCCTATCTGAATTACTCAATGATTCAATGACTCAATGAGTTTACAATTTGTACACAAAACATGGGGAAAAGGAATTATACCTTCAGAGAGACATCACAGTTCTGGCATATATGGTTTATCCAATGAAATGACAAAGCTTAAATTATACTGTGAGCATGGACCAGCATCCAAGCTACAACTGCCCGGCTCTGCTGTAAGAATTTGGCTATTGTTCCATGCTCCCCTTTGTTTGCTCTCCTTTTGGCCTCAGCAACCATGCACTCTTGGCTCCACAGCTTTAGGAGAAAGGGTTGCATGTTTTGAAGTCTTTTTTGGCCAGCAGAAATTTTCTTATTTTTTTCCTATTCCAAAGCCTCCTTCCCAGAGGAGGTCCCCAGAGTGAAAGAGAAGCCATGGCAAAATTCTGAAAATAATACTTGCCAGAGCTCTTGACAAGGTATTAATATCTGAAAATAATTTCTTGAAAGAAAATGCAGAATTTCACCATCCTGTCTTCAGTCCAGACACACAAAGATGAAATTCCAGAAAAATAAAATATAGACATTCTCATTTTCCCTAAGGTTTCTCTTGCACTGTTAAAATGATGTCATCTCACTTCAAAATTCTTTTTACGCTATGTGATGGTTGTAAAGGGACTTTAGTTTAAACAAAAATCAAATCCCAAGAAATCTTCATCACATTCAATAAAATCAGAGTACCAACGCAGAGAATTTTAATTAAAAACTTCAAATAAACTCAAGGGAATCAAATAATTTGTGAACCTAAGCATATCGGAAAAGCCATGGCTCAGTGGCCTGCATGAGTAGACTCTGCTCATTTCCTAACAGTGCTCTCCACCTTACAAGAAGTGTTGCCAGAGAAACTATCCTCATGTTTCAAGGCAAAATTAATAGTCAGCTAAGGTCAGGAAGAACCATCCCTTACAATATCAAAATGAGCAGTATTAGCAGCTTTGGACTGCAATCCCTAAACTGCTGATGTGACTGGCTACAAAAGACAGCTCCTTCCCCAAACTTTGGCTACAAATCTTTTCAAGACAAAATCTATTGCCATTCATGTCTCCAGCTCAATGGGATGCCAGCAAAAAATTGCATCGCCAGTGAAAATCTAGTAGAAGATAACCATTGTTAGTAGCAAGCATTGCTGCCTGTTCTCTGCTATCTGCCATGGCAAATTTATTTAAAGAAACTCACAAGTCAGGCAGGCAAAGATGACAGCAGCATCAGAAGACACTTTTCTGCCTGAATGAGGAAATAAAGAAGAAATAGTGAAGAAAAAATACGAGCTGGTTTTAAAAGGTAAGTGAATCGGAAAGGGGAACAAAGGGAAATACAAATGTTGATTATCTATTTTACTTTTTAGAAAGGACTCATTTTACTTACAACCACATTTAGGGATCAATTTCATATTTTAGACAAATATGATATCACGAGAAGAGTAGTTAAGGAATTATTCCAACAATATTGATCTTACATAACTTCTGAGTCATTTTCCTCTTTAGTTTTCAAATGCTTTTAAGACTGTAATATGTAACTTTAAGATTTGAGCCCGTTTGTCCTAAAAATATTTGAAAGAAATCCAATTATGGCTACTACAGCAAACCAGAATTTAAAAATGAATTTACTAGTAGGCACATGTAACCCAATGTCTCCATTTAAAGTCTAATTACTTATACCTCATGGTCTAAATAGACCCAAACCCTGTACTTTTTGTTCTTGCAGTTAATTTCTTTTACAAAATTGCTTATCATTTGAGGAAAGTTGGCTTGTAGGACTAATGGTATCCTATAGTTCTGAGTTTTATGTTCAGTCAAAACACCACTTTTGCTGTGGAGTGCATTTTAGAAAGCCAGGGAAAATTTGGCCTCCTGAATCTGTTCAATTTTTTTCTGGGGCAAGAGGATGGTTACAATACAGATGTAGGGAGCTGTACAATACAAATCTGTCTGTGGGAGCTACAGACAAAGCTCTCATTTCATTTGCCTCAGACAAATTTCTGTCAGAGGAGGCAACTGAGAACAAAGCTGACTAAACATGGGGCAGCACTTGCCAAAGGGGAGGTACAGGATACTTACTTTATGTTTCTCACAGGAGAAAGGCTGTTGGCAGGGCTGAATTTCTGGTTATTGGTTAAACTCTGTCATGCAAGGTACTATTTTTGCATATTGCCTAGGAAATGTGGGAGAATTTCCATCATCACCAGTCTTTGAGAACCTTCAGAATGTCACAAGCATGGTTCATCCTGTCCTGAGACAGGGACTGTTTGACTTTTGAAGTCAGTTTTCTGTCATTTGTAGAGAATAATTCAGAAACCACACGTCAATTATATTTATCCAGTGTTTTACATTGCACTGGATTATTAAAATATCATCTATGATCTTTGACACAAAGTAATTATATATTTTAAAGAAGCTGTAATATATGAAGGAACTGTACTTTTTTATGGTATTTACCAACTGTATACCCTTTCTCTTATTGTTTTTCATACTTATTTATTTACATTTAAACTCCATAAGGCAAGGAGTATATTCATTCTGTGTCTAAGCAGTGCCTAATCTGCTAAAACTCCACTTCTTGTTGATCCCCAGGCAGTCCTGTGAATAAAGTTACTAAAAATAGTAAATTATATTTCTTATTTTTCAGCAACATTACATATAGGGTCATCTTTTTTTTTTGTTTTGACTTCAGATTTTAGGAGACCCTCTTCTCTCCTGGGTGTTCTGGTGCAATTTTGTGCCTTCCAAAAGCTGTGTACCAACCACAGGGCTTCCTTTCAATTTCTTAAAGATTTTACTAAAAATCAAATAGTGGGAAGCTTAGGAGTATTTTTAAAGCAATATTTGGAAGCAGCAATATCTGAAATCTGTAGCTGAGCTATTTCTGTCAGACAAGGGTAAAGATCCTTTTTCTTTTTTTAACAGACTAACAGTGACTTGTAATAGCACTTACTTCTTACCTGGCTTCTAGTTTCTCATTGAAGAAAAAAAACCAATTCAATACATCTTCAATCAAAATTGAAAGTTGGCAGCAGTAGTTTCCCAGGCATGACTACTCAAAGCAAATCTAGATAATAGTGGTAACTACCTACAAGCTAGTAATGTGTTGGACTTCAGCCCAACCAAGACCAAATTACTTTATAAACTCACTTGTGTGTTATGCAGAGATGCTATTTAGTCTACCAGTCATATACTGGAATCTGGAGGGGGGAAGGGAGAAGGAAAAAGGGCATGCCATCAATATTTAACAGTGCCCAGCTGTTTCAGAAAAAAAAAAAAAAAAAAGAAAAAGAAAAGACAAGAGGTAAAGAAAGTATTCAGCTGCAGGTTGGATTTAGGAAAGTGGTGCACAAAATTTGGCCAGGTCACAAGGCCATATTATTTCTTCTAATCACAACCAAGGATCGGGTTTCTGAATTTATATCTTATCTAGATTCCTATCTGTGTGTGAAGAATGCAAGACACGGCTCAAAGGCGGGGCAAAAGTGACTTATAGCAAGGCCAGGTGCAACCACTCTATAGATGCAAAGGCCATACATAGCCATATGCTGCTTCCACATCATGCGATCTCAAAAGCACACTGTAACCACCAGAACTATTGCAGAGGCTACGGTTGCACTGTTTCTGGCTATCTACACTGATTTTGCATCTGTTTTGAGCTGGGCATGACTACTCTTGTCCCAGTATAAGACAGAATACAGTTCACTAAGCACCTGGTGCAGGCTCCAGGGCTGTTTCTGTGGGAGATGCATCCACCCTCCAATCACCAGTACCATTGCTCATGAGAGCTCATGTTTCCAGGTGTATCCCACAACACTATTGGTAAGGTCAGTGGTTGAGTTTGTGTGACAGCTAGTAAGCTCGTTCCTCAAGCTAGAAATAAGTTGGGATCCTACAAATGCAAAGCAGTCGATGTCAAAATCAGGCTTAAAATGCCAAGCACTGAATGCAGTTATCAGCTATTAAAACCTTGAAATAAGTACCTAGAAGTTTCATACCCAAGGCTTCCATTCTTTGCCCAAGGGTGAGGACTTAACCTCTGCCTCTTACAGTAAACACAGCCTTTTGCAGGGGAATTGTGTCCTTCATAGCAACACTCTTGGAAGCAAAAGACTTAGAAAGAAAGGGATGTCAAAACATCATAGGGGATCTGGCATAAATTAGTCTTTGCAGGGTTAAAGAAGTGTTTCTGTGTTGAACCAAAAGCCATCGTAGAGTTGGCAATCCCTACTGGGGATCCATCCTGTTGCTGGGAAGTGCAGCTGTCTGCTCTCTTCCACTCGCAGAAACAGAAGGGAACATATGGTTTTGTACATCTATCTTCCATGCCATGACCTTTTTCCTCTGCATAAGGGAAAAGGAGCGTTTAAAAGATCCAACCTTTTTAGTGGTGTATTAATCACCAAGTGCAAATTTGCAATCATCTAAACACAACACTTGAGTTTGATTTTTATTTAACAGAAGTCTTAGCCCAAGGTGTGGTTTGTGTGATTTGTGTGATTATCACTTACATTTCCAGTGTACTAGATTAAAATGACAGCTTTAAAAAATCCTTCTGAGTGCACTATAAACCCTCTCCTTTTATTACAATATATTTTTCCCTAAATAGAAATATTAATTCATTGAAATATATTTCATTAAAATGGATGTTTATTGATAAATATTAGAGAACCATTATTATAGCAATAGCACAAAATAAGGCATGTATTAATTGACAGTACAGTTCTTGGGTAGTTGAAGTTACACAACCTTGAGCTTCTTGAAGCATGAGGTGCATTTTAATATACCATTAAAATATGGCATGTTGTGTCTTACTGCAGGATATCATGAAGTGAAACAAGCTACATTTCACTGAGACCGTATTGACTGCTTTTAGCTTGAAAAATGGATGAGAACACTGTGTTCCATACATGTTGGGAGAACCAGAGAATTGTGGCATTTCTCCCCAATAACACAGAATTTTATTGGAAAGATGTGAGTCATACTGGGTAAGAATCTGTTGCCTAAACTAAGACATTTTTGAGGCTGCAGGCAGCCTGCATGGTGTCCAGCTGTCTCTCCAGAAGGTGCCAGCCTCTTCTAGATATCTCTTCATCTTCACTGTCATTTCTGTGCAGATGTCTTATGTATTTTATGTCATCTGAAGGACTTAAAATGCCTACTTGTTGTCACCTGAATAACTATCGTTGCAACCTCTACCTCCTATAATAAACCTGCTAGACCAGTACATAAATACTTCAGCCATGAACTATGGATAGACAGACACATGGATAGACATGTGGATAGGTAAGCTCTCTGCAGGACAATTTTCCAGGCTTTCCATGGAGCTTTGCTGTTGAGGCATATGGGTTCTTCCAAGGCAATAGGAAATAGGAAATAGGTAATAGAGCTGCTCTCAGTGCAGTTGTCTCAGCTGAGACAACTGATGCATTTCTCACCAAGAGCTTTTACTGCCTCAAAAATTAGTTCCTGCAAGGCCTTCTCAATGAGCTCTTTGTCTCTTCCTCAGAAGGGGATGAGCTAAGAAAAATTGCCAACTAACACCTCATGAAGCTTCTTGAGCATCTGAGTCCTCCCTGCAGATATGCAACAAGGACGACCCAATGTGCTGAGATTTCCTCTTCCTGTCAAAATTCAGGCAGAGTTATCAGAGCTCAGAATGAGTTGCCACTGCTGCAGCAGATACTGGAAAGGAGGAGGAAAAAAGCTGCTAAACCAGAACAGATTAATTTAGAAATGTTCTAAATTTACCTGCTACTCTGGTGGTTTCAGTACATTTTTCTTCTTATAGTGTATAAACTTTTACAGCAGAAAGTTGTCTGTATTTGTGCCTAGTACTTTATCAGATCTTAATAAACACATAATAATAAATGATCCCAAACTGGTATGCAGTGATAACTTACAAATATGGCAGTGCTTTTGAGTGTTCTAGTACATTAAAAAAAAATTACATTAGTGCTTCAAAACCAGAGTGAAGTAAATAAGCTATGACAGTATAAAGAAATTTGGAGAGAACAGAATCAAGTCAGTAAAAGAGCTTCTCTGTTTATTCAGAGCAGAGTTTGATGTGCTAACTGTTAGACATTAAAGTATTATCTTGATGGATTTTGTACCTACACTTTAACATCACAGATGAAAAAGCCTTGAAAATAGCGCATTGTAATATGTGCTTCATTTATTAAAAATGTATGGGCAAAATAGATTGTATTTTTCATCCTCTTCACATTCTTGTCATTGTTCTCACAATGAAAATCACAAATTCTGTTTTGAAGCTGAAAATGAATTGCAGTTGTCATTAAATGTGGGTGTTTACAGATGTTACTAATTGAGAAAATAGTACACTGTTCTCAACAAGAGAATGCTTCATTTATAGTCTGGAGAGCTGAAAGCTACCCTAGAAGGAGAAAAGAGCACTTAGCAGCTTTTGAGACATGAAGAACATGGCACAGGAAGAACATTATCAGTCTCTTACCTTTTTCTATTAATAGCCTGAAAGTTTTTGCTGTGTTTCAAATTTCTTCTATCAAATTTCACCAATACCTTTGGCAGCCAAAACAAGGATCTAATCCTTTTGAATTTTTAATAACACTTACAAAGTGTAGAAAACAGGCAATGTCCGAGGTAGATTATGTAATTAAGAGCTGCCAAAAGCTTCTACATCTTGTGTTCCCCGTCTAGTTTTGCTACTGGCCTAACCACAGCAGCTTGCATCAGTTTCAGTAGGTGATTCAAACTCCATTAATCTCTCAGGATAAGGAAATTTCTTTCCATCAGAAATGTTTTATGCAAAATACATCTATCTCTTGTAAAAAAAACCCTCCAACATTCTTTCATACTTAAAAAGTATTTTACTCCAGATTTTTTTGTTTGAACTGCTTTCTATCAATGGAAATCAGAAACAGTATTTTTAAGTAATGATAGGAAACTGAAGGCAGGATTTGCCTGTAATTATCTTGCTCATTCCAAAATAATCTGAATCTTAATAACATACAATTGACTCTTCTCTTTCAGGAATCAAAATACAGGCTATTAAGACAGACGTTCCATTAAAGCAAGTATGCTTGTAGACTTTGGCAGGTAATAGAGAATGAGTAAAGTACAGAATGAACAATGTCTGTATTTAATTTTCAAATTAGCCTGTTGGAGTTTTTCAGAACGTTTTTGTTGATTGAATAGGAAAATATAAAATGCCTCTTGTGATCAAAACATTATCTTTTCATTCTCTACTGTGGTACCCTAAACTATCACATTTGAGTATGAACAGTATTTATCTTCTATACATTTCAGTAGCACCGGATAATGTTGCTATGACTAATACATATACCAAGATGGCAGTTACTTTATTCCTAATATGTGTTTTTTACTGCATCTTACTACTTTTTGAAAGGCAAATAGAAAGGCAAAAAGTGACCTACAAAATAGTAAAAAACAAAGCTGCATGTCAAGACGTATCGCTCTTATCTGCACTGCTTCAAACTGCAAAACCACTTTCCAATACTGTGGTGTTTTATATAAATATGTGTTTGACAGCTCCATAGCAAAGCATATTCCCACTTTGGATGGAACATCGCAATTCTGTAGGATGCTGGTTCATTGTGAGTTTGTCCAGTTGGCAAGTTAATTAATGTCAATCAACTAGAAGAGTCATAAATATCCTCATACATCACACTTCCTTTTGCTTCTTTAGCCCTACTACATATGACGGTTTTGACATGGGCATGATCATTAGGTTAGCCTGAATTGTGTCTTGCTTAAATTGATCATTTAAACGGTTAACCCTTGCTTATCATGTTGGCTCATTACTGAAGGGCATCTTAAAGCACAATGCTCTGTGTCTCAGCAGGGGCTTGCAAGCAGGTGGTGACTGCTTCTGTGCTGGAAAATGCTTGAAAAATTACACACTAAATGCTTTAAGATTCCAACTTAGTCATGTCATATTTCTTACAGGATTCTTCGACAACGTTTCCCAAACTGGGGTCTAATGAATGTTTTCTGGAAATGGCTCTACTGGCTTTGCAAAATACTAGAAAAAAATGTGATTGCACCAAACCAGAGTGTTCTTCTCAGATGAGATGGCAGCAGCTCAGTGCTCATAGGGCTAGACAGGGAAAAACACTGCAATCATGCTTGTGCAGCATTCACAGTTGTTTTTTTTTTTTTTATTTGCATTCTTTTATTTGCATTCAACAGTTTGCAGGTCCCTGGTCCATACAAACATCCGCAGATGATGTGTATAGCAACTCTCGTTCTGTGCCCCGGAGGGACTAGGTACCAGCTGACAGCTCTGTGACTGCACCCCTGCACCCCTTAAGGCTTGGGCTTAAATTCAGCTTGGCTGAAAGTGGCCATCTAAGTCTTCCTACGACCTGTCTAAGAACTTAGATCAACAACAGTTTTCAGTGAGCTTTTCTAACTGGGCTCTTTCAACTTTCCTCTCAACAAGCTGGTCTCTTCCTGGTGCCTCTCTTATGTTAATGGAAAATACTGAGCACCACTCATGTCCCTGTAAAGAGCCCATCAAGAGACACCTGGGCTAGGGATGTAAGCATGTAGTGTGAAAGACTCGTGCATAGCCAGAGCATTTCCTACCAGCGAGTCCCAGGTTCCTGCATGCTCTCTATTCACCGTTTCAAATCATTTCCAAGCAAACCCTTTGTCCCCACACCAAGTTCAGGTACTTACCATAGAGTATGGCCTCCCACTCTCTGGGCCAAGTTTGGGAAAGACAGGCATTTCACTGCCTCAATTTAATTACCCACATTATTTATTGGCTCCCACATCTTTCCATTGATTGTTATGTCAGAACCTAATTTAACACTAGAGGAGTGACAGGGAACAGAGGGCACCCAGGGGCTTAAGGCACTTACGTTGTTTTCCTAAAATATCCTAATTCATGCTGATTTATTTTTTTTTGTCTCTAGGGAACGGGAGAATGTACATTAAATCAGAACTAAACATTTTGACACAAGAAGTCAAGGGGAGTTTTGCCATCAGCTTCGGTGTAGCATGATTAAGCTGTAGCTGGCCAGCTGCTAACAAGGTAAAAAACATGTCCATGTGTTAATACGTTTTCATGACATCCAGATGTGTACATTTACAAGCCCAGGAAAGGGCAGCCTTGCTAATTTGAATTACAGTATCTCTTTTCTAAGTTGACAGAAGTGCTACTCTTGCTGCTGCCCTTTGAAATGGGGCAGATCTTGTCACCTGCCAGGAGGATATCTATTCCCTATTTTTCACATTTATTGGAAATATTTATGTAGCATAATAAGTAAAGAAAAGCTTTGTCAGTAGAAAAACATAATAAGCAGAAACACACAAGTCTGAATATGCACATTCTAGGTGTTGTGGTTTAACACCAACCAGCAACTAGGACCACACAGCCTCATGCTCAGACCCTCTTCCCCTCCCAGAAAGGGTAGAGAGAAGAGAAAGAAAAGGAGGGGAAAGGGAAAAAAAAATCATAGGTTGAAATAAAGACAGTTTAATAGAACAGTAATGGAAAATAATAAGAAGAGCAGGAGGAGGAAAAGAATATACAAGACACAAATCACTCTTACTGCTCAATGAATTGGCTGCTCAGCCTAACCCGAGCAGAGATCAGGGATTCCCACGCCCCCTGGCTAACCCCCATTTATATATTGAGCATGATGTCTATGGTATGGAGTATTCCATTGCCCATTCTATTGTTCTGTTTATGCTCCTTCTCAGCTTCTCTGGGAGGCTGAAAAATGGACTAGTATAAACATCACTTAGCAATAACTAAAACAATATGCTTTATTGACATTTCCTTGATACTAAATCTGAAAACATAGCAACCACTAGAGAGAAAATTAACTCTATCTCAGCTGAAACCAAGACACTAGGGAGAAACCTAGCTTTCCTCTGAAGAGAGCTTCACAGAGCAGCTGAAGTCAAATTATTAGAAATTTGAATGAATTAAGAGTTTCTCTCGCTAAACTAGAGACTTTCCGGGTGCTGCAAGCCAACCAGAATCTAATGGGGTATCAGATACATAACTTTCACACTGGGAAAAAACCCACCAGATTCTTTCATGTCCTGAAGTTAAGATTCTTTCATTTCTACACAGATTGTTGTATCACAAGGGGCTTTTTTGGTGCCTTACAGGAAGATGAGTCATTAGGAGAAAACTGAACTTGGAGAAGGCTTGACACTGGGATGGGGAGGATAGGAATAATAAAAATAATGAATATGGGTGAGGAGATGGGAGGAGAAGGCAGAAGAGATGACTAGAGTATTGACATTGCCTGCAACTGACAGCCCCAGGAAAACTAATTAGGGCTGAGGAAGCCAATGAATTCCATATGAGAAAATGGAGTTTGAATATTAATAGGGTCTGCTCCATTATTGTCCAGTTTTAAATCCATTAAATTTGAAGGGGCTTAAAGTTTGAGAAAACACATTTTCTCAGTCTTGTGACATGATGAATAATGCAAGGATTAGTACTTTTTGCAAGGGTCCAAACCCATGTGTATACTGGGGCTTAGCACAAAGCTAATGCACAACTGAACTTAAATAATTTCTTTTTTTGAGGGTTTCCATGAAACTTAAATGGTGAACTGGGCTCTGTTTCTGCATAAGCTTGGCAATGTCACTCAGTATTTGCTGTCATACAAGGAAAAAGTGTTACACAGTGTATTTTTCATTTGTTTTGCTATTATGCTGTTTTAAGAATAATGATTTGCCATTGCTTGGCTCTGTGATTCATTTGATTGTTTCCCCTCATTTTAAGATGAATCGTAGTTTTTAATCTGTTTGCTGTCGTCTCTCATTTCACTGAAGCACACACATTGCTCTTATTGCCAGGCAAATAAGTGCAATATAAATAAAATGTATTATTATGGTCATCAAAGTAAAAGAACCCAGAGTCATCTGTTACACAGTGTGCTCTTTGCCAGGCCTGGTGCTTGTGCTCACAGTCCATCTCTCTACTTCTGCTGGCAGCACTCTGGGGAGGCAGCATTTCTGAGCCATATGAACAGAGAAGCACCAGGGCAAAAGAGTAAATGGAAGTAATGGGGCAGATTTATCACCGATACTTTCATAGAATTACAACTTGCTTTCCTCAGGCAGAAACCCGTGATAAGAATGCAGCTGTGAGTTTTGAGCTCATCATACCTCAGAGAAATGGAGACAGCAGATTAACACTTGGGTGGGAAGCCTCCCAGAAGCACCTGTAGCCACAGTCTGACAACTGTATTCCCATGTCTCTCCCCTGCACTCACCTGCTGGATGCTCTCCTGTCTCAGCTGCCTCCCAGAGGAGTATCAGCAGCAAGTGCAGAGGCATGAAAGCAACCCCCATCTGCTTTTGCCCTGGTTTCCTTCAGCCAGGCAGTGTGTGGGGTACATGGGGACAGGGGAAGCAATTCTGGGGTGGGTACAGCTTGAAAGGGCTGCAGGTCCTCTTAGCCTTACTGACAATATTGCCATGATGTACCATTTGTGCGTTTGAATTGTAAACTCAGCTTCTGGAGATACAAATAATGTATCAGCCAGTCATCTCTTGCTTTGCTTAAAAGGACAAGGACACCTGATGTTCACTCCAGAATGACATCAGCTTGAAGATAGGAAACCTCAAGGAATATATTTCGGAATGCTGTCTGCACAGGTGTGTTGGGGGGGGAGAAGGAAGAGATCTTACTTGCATTCTATTAATTAAATTGTTCTGCTATAAAACAGAATATACATTGTGCTAAATTAGGCCAAAAAAATGAGTGTGTTTCCTGGATGTCTGGGTTAAAAGGGATGATCTATATTGATTCCAAACACACAGTGATGCATTCATTGTGTTCTGCTGACACTTTCTGTGCTGGCATGTAATGTATCTAGGGGGTCTGGATTTCCTACTTATTTGTGTTCTTAATGCAAGTCAAGACTAGTCATATTTTACAATGTTCCTGATGGAATAAATACATTCAGCCTGTTGAAGCTGAATGCTCTCTGGTTTCTTGAAAGTTTTCTTATCATTTATCCCAGCCACCAGCTAGGATCTGGGAAGCTGGGGATCTGCTTCCATTGGACTGCTGCTGGGCATCCTGAGGATGTCTAGATGCAGGGTCCACACCAGGGAAGTTGCACATGCATTATGGGGGGTATCTTAGAGTGGGAAAAAAGGCCTGGGTGGGTGTGGGGGACAGGGAGAAGGAAACTGCCAGACCAATGTAGTCCTTCACGGCCAGTGAAGATTTTAAGGCCAGTATATATTGTACTGGGCAGGGGAGAGTGGAAGGGAGGACAACTGCTTAAGGAGAATTCACGGGATACAATGGTCGACTCTGAAAGAGCAATTAAGAGAAGTAGGGGCAAGAGATCATTGAGGCATCTGGAAAAAAAGCAATGCTGAAGAGAATAGAGACTACAACGTATCCATGCAGTGCCCCTTAACACTGACCTAAACAGACACACACAATACCTCAGTCTCTCCTTTCCTTGTAGGACTCTAACAATTGCTGGTGGCACCCTCCCGAGTCCTGGCTGTGGTATCCCACATCACGTCAGCAGAGTGGCAACCAGTAACATGCACTGTGTTTGCAGAGTGAATGCAGTCTGGAGGACACCTCACTTGAGTGTATTGGAGGCTGACAAGAAGTGTCTGGTGCAGATAAATCAGGTGACAAATGCCCTCATATACCTTTATGGTAGTGCAAAGGGGCAGGGGAAGAGCTTGAGCTGCTGTGTGGTCAGGTTTGATGTGGGCCAAGCTCTGCACATAAGGCACTGCAGCATGGACACAACTGTGTGAAGCCAATTGGCACGGTGAATTTGAACCCTAATGCTCACTGCTCCGAGCAGTATGGCTGAGTCACTCCTCATTGAGCTGCTCTGGCCCTGGGGGTTGGGTAAGAAACAACCCAGCTTCATCAGAGGCTTCCTAACCATATCAATAGCCTCATTTCTTCATCCTAACACCTCTGCATACCAACACCGTGATCCATATCAGAGATAAACCTCTGCTTTTCTGGTGTATTTCTATTCTGGTATCTGCTGAATCCCTGAAGATGTATTGTTTGATAAACTACAGCAGAAATAATAGTGTACTTTTAGTAGTGACACCTTTTTTCACCTGTCTGGCAAGCCATCCCTCTGGATTTCTGCAGAAGACTCAGAAGCCAAAGCTGCCAATTGACTTCCTTGACAGCCCTGCTCTTAGTTAACGTGTCCCAATGTTCCTCAACATCAGCCTTGGCCCAATTTTTACAAGTGATCCTCTTTTTAATCCACTTTTTTGTAGCCATACTTGGGGGTTGTTGTAACTCCACTGATTAACAGATATCAGCTCCACAGCACCTTCTGCACCTTCTGCCTTCCCCTTCTCCATGCTCTGCCTCTCAGCAATCAGAGGCCAGTGGCTTTTTGCTGGCAATCTCTGCTCAGCAAAGAAGGGGCATCCCCAGGGCTGCCATTTTAAGCCAACACAGGGACACCAAGATGCCTGTGTTGCTGGTGTAGGGCTTGATTCATGCCAGGAACATTTTGCAAATTTACTAAATATCACTGATCTGCAAAACAAACACCAGAAAAAGTTGTGGCTTCCCTCATCATAAAAAGAAACTTTTCCTTCATAGGTAAAATACGGAATCTTTTCTGTAAGTAATACCACTAACCATTTTGATGGGACCTTTGAACACAACCAGACAACATTTGATGGAAGACAAAAGCTACCAGAGCACCAAAAAAATGACTCTGGATGTATTGCTGATCTAGACAAACTGCTGCTGACTCATTGCCAGCTCATGTGGAAAGCAATCATAAAAATTTACAATTTTAGTTGTTTCCTGGTTAACTACAAAAACCAGAGGAATTTTACACATCCACTGAGGTGTGGTGTACAATGTCGAGGGACAGATAAGTGTAGCTCCCAGCTGCTGAGCACATGCTAAACATTTATGCCAGCCTGAAATAACACTTCATGTCTCAGGAAAACCATCTTACATGCTGCAGGAATTGTCTGGGGACTCGCTTTCTGAGATTGGACTGGGTTTTTTTTCTAAAAACTGATATTTTTCATTTTGGTTATCAAGGAATTGAAACAAACATCAACAAGAAATATTGAAGTAGTCTCAGAAACAGCCCACAAGAAGAAAAGCTGAGAAAAGAGGATTTGTGGTACAAGTTCTCTGATACAGACAACACCCTGCAAAAGGCTGTGCTGCTCCAGAGCCAAGTGGCTTGAGCTTGATGGATCCATACGGGCCATGAGGGCAAAGCTCAGGCTTGACTCTGAGCTTGGATTTTTCTGCCAGGAAACCATGATTCTTCCCCCAAGCTGGAGGCAGAGGATGAGACAAAATTGAGGACAGCTATAGACAAAGTCAGGAACGTGCTGGTGGAAGTGCAGCCACAGCCCCAAATGAGCACGATGGTGTGGGTGCAGCTTCTGATTACCTCAACCACTGTGAAACATGGGACCTGCTGAAAAGATGAGGAGAGTTAGGCAAGGGATACAGCCAGTTAGCTCTGGACTGAACAACAGGGAAGGAGGACCTTCCTCTGTTACTTCACAGATAATCCTGCCTCTTGATGAAAGTGCTTATTTGACAGCATGAGTGTCTCTTCCAAAATTTCCATTCATAAGAAGTTTTCATCAGTACAGCTGGAGATCCTTTCTTACCAACAAATGTGGAAGAAAAAGGGGAAAAGTTATCTGATGTTGTTAAATTTTGCTTAGCACTGAATCTTAAAGACAACTTCAAAACCACTGTGTTCTGACTCCCATGACAACTTGCTCAAGAACAAGGATATCCATCATGAAATAGATGTTCTAAAAAAATCTCTCTGTGGAACTTCAGCTACTTCAGCTGAGCAACACAGACTATCTATATCTCAGTAACATCTGGTATATGTGTTTGTTGCTCAGCTTTAGTTTGTAAATATGTTTGCTCTCAGTGCCATGTGTTAATATAATTTTCCTTGTATGGGTGGATTATTTTCCACTGTGTGGCATAGTTAAGAATTTCCCATTTGTAAAAACATATCTTAGCAGTTTTGTCAAAATATAAAAGCCAATAGGTAACTGGCATTAAATTGCACTGAATGTTGGTATGCTTTAGATTTAAGTAAAGCCTGAGTAAAGGCTATTGATTTTACTGAGTTGTGAATGTTCAGCACTTCTGAGAACGGGCCCATAAAGTGATGTTTTTATAACTGTGCAAACTAATAGCCTTAATTCCTAAGAACTGTCCTTTTCTCTCCTGAAAGTAACGATCACATTCTTATTGTGACTCTTGCATTCCCTGCAGATTTGTTTGCCAGAAGACCGGGGCAAAGGACTACAATCTCTAGCATACCAACATTTAAAAATAGCATGACAACACCAGTCTGTACATACTCCGTCTTCATCACATCAGAGACTGAAACTTCCTGGCAAACGGAGAAAAAGCCATTAATACTCATAGCCTTTTATTAGCCAGGCCAGATTTGTTTTAATTTTCCTTTGGCAATAGCAGTGGCTCCATCAGACTGCACAAGCAGCTACACCTGAGCAGAATCCAAAAAGGACACCTTGCTTCCACCGCAGAAATGTTAACTTCCACAGTGGCTGTGAAAGAGGTCCAGGTGCTTCAGTGCCAGAGGAGTCCTCCTGACAGTCACACTAAATCAGCTAAAACTGATGATAACTCTCAATACCACCATTATTTTAGCCAAGGTAACTGTGTGAAGATTCACCTAACCCACACTGCACATTGCTGCTGAAAAGTTTCTAGTGCTTTTCAGAGGCACACACTCCTGGTTTATTCTGCTCAGGAGAGAAAACATAACACAATCTTCAAATGGAAAATTTATGGGTGGCATGAAATCGGGTGTTTGTGGAGAAGCCAATAATATCATGAGGTAATAATTTGTTTCTGATTAAGCCCGTTTCTAGGCAATTGATTTTTTGTGGCTCCCCCAAAACGTGATTTTTATTCTGCTTGTTGAAACTGTGAGTTTGCAAAATTGTTTGGGCCCTCCTTCTTGCAGTCAGTTCACCTGAACTGTTGGGTGATGGGGAGTCCCCTGACATTTTCCTTCTGAAGGGGATGGCAGAGCTACCTTTAACCAGTCATTCCCCAGACCAACACCACCTATTTTTGTATTCTGTTCTCATCTCAATTCTAGTGAGAATCGTGCTCTGCAAACTAAACAGGGGGAAAAATGCAGTACTATCTGTGTTCGCTTTTATTTTGTTCATAGTCCAGCCATGCATCTTAAAAACTTCGAGCTTTTGGTTTTGTTTGAAGCCAGCACATTAAGGTTCATTTATACTTACAAAAATATATATGTTCAAGTTGTTGTCTTTGAGAGCATTTGATTGTTATTCTTTGACAGAGCTGTCACTAGAGGGTCCATTTTGAGCTCATTCATTGAAAGCCATGGCAGCAACAGCAGCCAGCCTTAGCTCAGTTCTGCCTCCAGAGATTTGCAGAGAAGCTATTTGGAGTTTATCACACAGTTTTGCAAAACACTACAGCCTTGGCAAGCTGTCATAAAGAGCCTCTCATTCCAACTGGGCTCGTTTACAAGTAGTATTTTATTACTCTCTGCTCTGTTTTACCCTGCACCTTGCAAAATCTTTCTTCACCTTTTTTACTCTGTTGATAGATTAAAAAATTCTGAAATACGACTCCAAAAAATGCTTGGTATTTTTAATGCATTTATAATTCAGGAGTTATCCAGCTCCACTCAGGCCGGAGCTCTTTGATGCTAAGCTGTTCCACGTCCCAAACCCCCCGCCAGGGCCTGCAGCTGAAAGCCTTATCCTGAGCAGAGCCATTTCCCAAAGCCATTCTGCAGCCCCGTGACCAGTTCCCACCCGTGACCGAGCCATTTGCTGAAAATCTGCCACTTCCATCTGCTCTTTCCTTAAGAGAATTTTTAACTTGAGCACCAAAAGCCAACAGTGTCTGAAAAGCAATGGATTTCTCATTCCATAAGGTGGAGATCAGATTGAATCAAAAAGTCCACAAATCCAATTTCACCCCTGTACCTTCCCCTGTGTATGTTGGCTCTGCCACGAATCTGTCTCCCCAAAGAACTCTGCTGGTGGAGCAGCTCCGTGCCACCCTTCCCTCGGCATAGCGTGACAAGGGATTTCAGGGTGTTCCGGGTAAGAAGTTCAAATTTGGGGTTGTATCAGACTTGTCATCTTAAGTACACTAATCTGCGTCAATAGAAACCTAGGTGTGCCCTCCCCACCAACTCCTGGCACTTCAAGCAGCAGCGCTGCCAGATCTCACAATTTTATCTCAGGGCACATAAACATTTTGGTGCTTTTCCCAAAGTCTCAGCTCCTCAAGTCAAGTGATTGTGTGCGCACACCAGCTTGCAAAGGTGAAGAGCCAAGTTCTTGCCACCACTCTGCCCTTTCCAGCAGAGCTAAAATGTCATGGGAAGAGAAGAAAAACGCCCCATTTGACAGGGAAAATGTAGTGGATGGTACAATCTTGCAAGCCAGGTGCACGCTTGCAAGCTCATGGCTGGGGCTCTGAGCCACATCCACTAGGAGCAAGGATATAAATGAAGGGATCGTGCAGCTGCCCAGCCTCCCGGGGATGCTCCAGTTTTGGCTCCGTGTTGATGCAAATCCATCCCACAACACTGCGTTTTCCGGCTGGGAGAGAAAAGCAGCTGCCACCTTAAAGTTGCTATTTTGCACATGACTGCCTGCTAGCTAAGCTTCCCTCCCTTCCAGCACTTATGGTTAATTCCTGCTCTGTTTTCCCGTGTCTCTTAATCCTCAGAGGCAGTGTGTCCTCACATACTTTTCTGGTTGAGAAGGAACTGTCTTCTCCCTATATATCAGTTTCATTAGTCATATGAATTCCATATGAGGCTTAAAAATCATTGGCCTGCATGGGATCCTTGTACCTATTTAGTGGCAGTAATTCAGGTGATTTCTCTCTTCCACTTCTTGTTCATCCACGTTAGTGGGTGACAGCCTGTAACAAATGCATTCATACCTGGCAGATAGTATTTATTAGCGTAAATTCCAGCTCTTTCATGAGATAATTAATACCAAACATTTCTATCATTTCATAAGATCATAATTCTGAGAACCATTTTTTAAGCCATGATGATGATTTAAACGTCATGATTTAAACAATGATGATTTACAGTTTTTCAGATATGTGACTGAAACCAGACCCTCTTTTCTATGCAGAAGGCTCTGTTTGTTGTAAAATGAAGATTTCTCAAAGTCTGGTCTGTAAAGCAGAGGCAACCCACACTCATTTATTTTTCCTTAAAACTTTTTTTGGACTTAACATAGCTCCTTTTAAAACCAGGTATTTGTGCCTCTGATGTCTTTAATATAGCAGCAATTTCACAGTTTTCAGCAATAAGTTTTCTGGATGACCACACCAAGAGTTTCACCCCTCTCTTAATCAGAGGAACACAGTTTCCTTCTCCAGCTCATCCTGGTCCCTCCAACTTTTGCATTCCCTTTCCTAAGGGAAGCTTTGTTTCCATGTAGCTTGAAGAACATAAAGGGTAGATTTGTTTTAAATTGTTTTTATGACACAAGAAAAAAAAAAGTTGAGAGTATCATATTTGTCTCCTGAGTTGGGAGCAACGCAGTGAGGTGGTACACATACTCTTCTGGCACCCCCTTTGCCACAAATTGTATGGGTGCAGCTCTATTCCGTGGGGATGCACAAATCCTTGGTGGAGGGATGTTAGGGTCAGGCCCCCCAGGCCCTCCTGGGGACCCCAGTGTCACAAGCAGAGGCTGACAGGGATTTCAGCTGAGGGCTGTGGGTGCAGGGAGGCAGAGACCCCCCGCATCTTTCATGCAGTGTATTGAAGGGCTCATCGTACAGCAGCTTTTGATCACTACCCACTTTGGACGAGAGCCAGAAGCAATGACGTAGAGATGAAAGCTTGTGTATCCCAAAAGCAATCCTCTAAGCCATCCAAGTCCCTCTAAAGCTCTGACTGTTTACTAGCTGAAGACTTTTAGGTTGGTTATGTAGCAAGGATAAGAGTGAAAATGCTCCTGTAGAGAACACCAGCATTCTTTTTTTATTCTGGATTCTCAGGCTGCTTCCTTTCCAAGTATTTATTTATTTGTTTGTTTATTTTTGCTGTACCACTGCCCTTTATTCATGCACACTCTACAGAAAGGGGGATGAGGCTGGCTTAACTCCTAAAAATGAGCTACCTGGCATACCTCTTTTATTAGTTCAAAGGAGTCTTATT
This sequence comes from Scolopax mira, assembly GCA_004320125.1. Lineage (NCBI taxonomy): Eukaryota > Metazoa > Chordata > Aves > Charadriiformes > Scolopacidae > Scolopax > Scolopax mira. The sequence goes on along the minus strand of BJBW01000320.1, from coordinate 30,708 downwards.
AATATAGACTGTTCTATTAAAATTACATGTTTATGCTGCTTGAATTTACAGACTTACATTAGCTTTAATTCTTACACTGGAATAAGCAGTAAAATAAAGCTGAAAAGCATCCAGTGCTGCCAGGGTCACATTTTTCAGCGGAACTGCTAAGGAGATATATTAAGCGTACTTTCACTTTTTTCAATAAATTGTGATTTCTCCTACTCCCAAAGTCGACAGAGGAATAGTGCTATGTGTTCGTTTCTTCTACCTCTTCATAAAACTCATTGTGTTCCACAGTCTTTGGTGCAGGGGACCTAAGTCTGCAAAGTATTTACGCACGTACAAGAATATCCTCTGAGCAACTCCTGAAAGCAGCTGATCAAAATCAGGTTGATTTAAGAGGCAGAGAATATTCTGATCTCCCTGATTTTAATCAGGCTTTTTCAGGAGATGGCCCTGACACTCAGTGTTATTTTCAAATGCTGGTTCCCTGTGCTACATGAATTTGCTATTACAGCAGGGTCAGTGAAGTGCTAGCTCTGCTGAGATCAATGGGAGTTTTGCGACTGACTTCAGTGAAGTCATGATTCACCAGTGATATAGATGGGGTTTATCTACTTCTGATTCGACTGCTGCAGCATTCCCCCATTTCTCATACGTACTGAATGTGGATATTTACACATATTTGCCATCTGTGGACATTATTGGCTTTTGCCAGTGCAAACGCTAAGTTTAAGCATTTAACAATTTCAAAGACTAAATTTAATATTATTCTACTAGTGGGGGCATAACACGCAAATATCTACACCACCATTTGATTCTTGAGAAGATGGGTCTTTATGAAGAAATTTGATGGTCTGTAGGAAGGCCATTAAAATCACTGTGCGGGATTTGAGCAAAACAGAGCAGCTCACAGATATGGGCTCTTATGCAATAATTTAAGTTTGCAGAGCGAAAGGAGCTCTCTATCAAAATCTCAGATGTGCATTTTTCCCAAATCACAGAAATATTTAAATAGAATCACAGTCCTTAGTATGCTTGCCACCAGATTAAAATGTTTAAAAGACGCCTCTTTCAATTCATGCCTAGAAACATGTTGATTCACTGCATGCTGGAGAAAGGACCCATGCAGCTTGCTGCTAAACATCTTTCTCTGATCTGGGCTGCTTCTCAGTTGAATCAGGCTGGTATTACATGCCGTGTAGCTGGTAGAACTGGTCTAATTCCCTGGTGTGATAGTTCAGGGAGTTTAAAGAAATAATCCAATACTGGGAAACATACAAAGATATAAAAAAATTAATTTACAGTGTATATGTGCAAGAATCACAAATAGAATTAAATTAATTAAGAGAATCATATGGCTACATTCACAGCAACATGTAAACCCATTAAAAGCTCCAAGTCAAATTCTAAATAGAAAGTTGAGGGTGGCTCTTCATTTAATTTAAAAGCTTTTTTTTATAACTAAGAGACTAACTGTATTGTGGGCGGTGTTCTACTGCTGAATAATTTCTGAACGTCAGAGCTCTCAGCACTTCAAGAAAAGGTGATCAGTACCTCAAAGAGCATGGACCTAACTCTAGCAAGCAAAAGAATTTTGGTCACTTAATGTTAATGAAAAACAAATTTGCAGTAAACATTAAGCATGGTAATGAAATTCATTCAAGTGGCAGTGGATTTATGTTCTATTTATTTTTTATTCAAGCAATTGCAATTACGCAAAGAGAAATGGAGATACATACACAAGTTATTAGTTTGAGTCGTTAAAAAAAAAAAACAAACCTGAAGAACTCCATAAATCTCTTTGAAATTTCCTTTAACTTTAGATTCCTATCAAGGAAAGTATTTTAATGAGGAATTGACGTGTAAGTATGTCATATCTGAAGTTTTAGTTGCGTTTGTTGACAACACTCCAGCAGCAGCAGAGTGCAAGCAAGGACTTTGAAACAAAGGCAAAGAGCCAGCCGGTTGCTGAATGGCAGCTTATATGCAATTGAATATATAATCATATAGAATATTTTGTCCTAGTTTCCATCGATAAGACAGTGTTTGTCTTGAGTCTGAGACTATGGAACCTGCATTCACAGCTGAACAAGTCTGAACGTGGTTGTGGTCTTGATTCAGCTCTCGGTAATATTTACTTTTCAAGAGTCACAGAACGCAGAGGGAGGGTTCAGTCGAAGGGAGATGGTAGGAAGCTTGTGGGGAGATTGCCCACGCTCCAGAGCAGTGCCTCCAGGTGGACACCACACATTACCAAACTTGCACTCATCTGCACCATACCCCGAGGTCAGAGGCTGCTTTCGACAATGTTTGCTTTAACTGTTTGTTCAGAATTTTTCACATTTGCCAAATTAAATGAGTACATTAGCTAGTGCCCCCACCATCCACTAGTAGGATGTGATGTCAATGGAGTAAGGTACACAGCTAAAAGTACTGTTCTTTGATCACATTCAGGTCACATTCAGCTGCTCTCTTCTCATCACCCAGAAGAAAGAAATCTGAAAAATCACGGCACGTGATCTCTGAAGATCCCCAGTGGTACTTCTCATGTACACACAGCCAGGATCAAAATATCAAGCCATTTACAAATATAAACACTACTCACCAGTTGACTTACAGCTCAGTCAAAGAGGAATCACAGTTTTCTAGCAATTGCATGTCTCATAAAAAAATATTAGTTTCTTCTGGCTTCAGAGTAAATATGTGCTTTTGTTACCAGGGACCTGACATTTGCAGGATGAATCCTATGTGAATTTTAAAATAGAGAATGAAAGTGAAAGTCCTTCTCATCTGATGAAAGGTAAACTGAGTAATTCCTGGGAAGATTACAATTTTCTGCTCCTGAAAAGCAGCGCTTGGGTATTCTCAGTAACTTAATTGTCTGATTCCAACAAATAACAAGAAACAAGCACTACAAAGCTCCATTTGTGTCATCAATGCAGATCACAAATCTTTTCCATAGAATTGGGCATCGCTGAGATTAATCAGAAACAGACTTTAGTACAGGAGGAAATAAGATCTTTTTGAAGACATGGTGTTTTTAGGAGATAGGGACCTCACTTTATGTGAGTTAAATTAGTGTTAGAAACAGTGGGTTTTGTATTGTGGAAGTTCACTTTTTGTAATTTTAGTTCCATGTCCAGCCAGAAGAATACTAACTACAAAGAAACAGAATTAAGGTTTGCTGTTATTAATCAGTAAAAATAGTGATATAGAAATGCAAGACTTGTGTATTGCAAAAACTTAAGCCTCTGTGACCTGAGGCTAATATTCATGTATTTAAATTGTTGTCAGTTCCCAGGATTTAAGAAAAGCCACAGGTTTAACAGGGTCATTAGGGTAATCATAGGAGGCTGCTGTTAGAAGTGCTGGATTGAGCTTGAACTGTCAATCACTTCTAAAAGTAATGTGCATATATAAAAAAGGTTATCAGGTGACCATGAAATGTCTTTTGTCATCAGCAAGTGAGAGCTTCAAGAGCTACAGGCTCTTGAAGTGTCAAAACTCTTGGAGGCTGGGTCAGAGGAAGGGCTTGGAAAGCCCTGCAGCTTCCCCGGTGCTGACCAAAGAGAAATGTCTATCTTCTTGGTAGCTTCCAAGGCAAACATTGTTCTGGGTTGGTTTTTTTTTCAGGTGGCATAGTTCTTTAGAAGTGCCTACGTTAAGAGAAAGAGTTCTGGTAGGAAATCCAAGCTGTTGCCTTCTTAGGAGAAACATTAATGCAGCCATGCAGCTTTGTGGGGAAGGAGGAACATCATTGCTTATACAGTATCAGATATAAAGCTTCTTACAGAGAAAGCTTTTGTTCCAGCTGGCTCACATGTCAATATATTAATAAAAGTGAAAAAAAAAAAACCAAAGAAATACTAGAAAGAATAAGTGGAGGAAAAAAATATTGTATTTCTTTAGCTGAAGTACTTAACTACAAGCCTCAGTATTAGACTGTTCCCTTTGGCTTTCAGTGGGAGGGATGAAAACCCACAGAATCTGGGGCAGCAGCAGGGACCATAATTCCTCCACAGCACTGTCCCTCCATCAGCTGGATACAGAATAAGATGCCCTGAGGTATTCCAGTGGGTCTGGGGTAATCAGTGAGGTGGGAGGGACGGATCAGGAGACTGATTCCTGTCTATAGCCCTGTCCTCAGCCGACCCCAGGGATTTCCGACTGGAAATCAGAGCTATGGTTAATGCTGCTTGACACAGAATTAACTCTCCCAGGGCCTCCTCTTTCTTCTGCAGAGCTGCCATGGGAAAAAATATCTGACTTGGATTGGATCCTCCCCACAGGGTCATGCTGTGAGGAAGACTAAAAAGACAGAAGAGAAGCACGGAGGGGGAATCCCTCCATGGGATCTTAAAAGATCCATCTTGCAGCCCCATAGGTATAGTCTGAGGGAAAGTCCATAGCTTAAACCAGTATAAATATTATATATCTCCCATATCTTGCCCACAGGAATAACAATGGTCTGCAGCAAAAAGCAGCAGGAGTTCTGCATCATCTTTCATGCTGGTGTATTTGGATAGGAACTCGAAAATAAACTTTGAGTTTCATCACCTTTTCAGACTTCAAACCTATATATATAACACTGCTTTCTCTCTCTTATAATTGCAAGCAGAAGAAAGTGTTTTATCTGTTATAACCAATTTAGCACCGCTCAGGAGTGTAACAATGATTTCCTCCTCAATCATTTTATCATCTTACTTTTTAGGTACAATTCATTGTTTCATAGATTTGCTAATTTAACATGCACATATCTTTCCAGTGGAGAACAGTAACAGGAACTTTCACATCTAGAATAAAGCAAAATTGCTCCAACCTCTTCACCAAGACATGAGAGAGACACCCGTGGTATGGAGCCCCTGGGATTTCCTCAGATCACCTCTGCAGCATCACCTAACCCTAGGTCCCTCCTGGCAACCCAACCTCACTGGCTTCCCGAGCACGAAGGCCTCCTCCCAGGCAAGAGCAGCTGGTCCTACAGTGTCTGTCATCAGGAGAGGCAGATAGGCATTTCTCAAGGCTGGATGAGGAGTATTGCATTTCAGACCAGAACCTGGGCAGGCCAAGAGGCATTGAGGAACTGCAGGCAGCAGATCCCTTAGCTGGAAGCTTTCTCCTGTTTGCAGAGAGATGGATGTTTTCTCCCCTGTGAACAAGCCCGATGGCTACTTACCAGGAACTTAGTACAGTGCTGGGCTTCTGGTTAACTGGAGCATGTCAACCCCAGGTGGGCCCAGAGCTGCCTCAGCAGTTACAAGGGGTTAACCTTCACCCATGGAGCTCCGTTTTGAACGTGTTAACATTTGCAATCAGTAATGTAACAGCACAGATTCTTCTGATGAGGCAGAATGAAGAATTTCCGAGGGATGTTGAGCAAATCATGGGTTAGACATTGCCCTGGAAACACCCCTGGAGCTCCCTTCATGCGCTGCATTTTTTTGCCTCCTGAAAAAGAGGTTTCTGCAAGCCATGCAAATGAGTGAATTCAGCATGTGATTCCAGAGCAGTATGCAGCTCTTCTCTTGCCACATACACAGACACTGTTTTTAGTGCAATCATCACATAGTGATTAATGGCAACATGGCATTTACTCCAGGGAACACAGCCAACCTAAACATGAAAACCCACATTGACTCAGATGGACAGACAGGCATATAAACTTTATTTATTTTGTCAGCCAAGTAAGCAAACTGTAAAAATAAGAATACAAAAATCTGCTCTCATGTTTGCTTTACTCGGGGATAAAGTGATTTAACAGAATTACCAGCCATGATTTTTTCTGAATAGGGTTACACATAGTAGCCTGTGCCACCACTCGGCACAGTAGCAGATGCAAGAGAGAAAAAAAGGGAGAGGGAATTTCCACCACCTCTTTATGTCTTTCTTCTGGTGTTCTCAAGGGATATGATAAAGATATTGGCCTCAGGAACGACCTCAGTTATGGTCAAACTTAAGGGGCTGTTGCTACAGCAAAGGGTCACTGGCCTGTAGTAGCATTTACATCATGCTGCCTCCTCCTCGCCCGGCTGCTCAGTGGGGAGAGCTGTCACTCGGGGTCCTCCTGGGATGGAAAGGTCCCTCAGGAGACCAGTTAAGGTGCCTTATGGCCCTTTCTGTTAAGCTGGAGTTGCAGAAGTGCTATATATATTGTGAGACTAACGCTCTGGTCTGATAGTTGTATTCCGTATATATTTCATCTTTCATAGCCACCGGAGACTCTATCAGATGACAAACTAGCTCTCCAGATATTAAAGGTTTAGTGCCACTGATACAAACAAATGAAAAGGACAAAGGTTTGTGCTCTAAATATGAAACACAGAGTGCAATTGGATTAGGTTATTTTTACATCTTAGATTAAAATGGCCTTTTCCCCTTAATTTTTCTGATTTTAGCTTAAATCTTTCAAGGTCAGTGCTTCTCTGGGGCAGTTTTGTGATGCCCTTTCCTGATTTTCTCAATGGTGCTCCTCAAACAAATATTCTCCTAACATTTTCATCTTCTTTAATACAGGATTTTTTTTCCCTGAAATTGTGTCAAGAAAAGGAGAAAAATCTCTTATAAAAAGTGGTGCTTTTTTTAGAGAAAGATTGGTTTCTGTCAGAATCATTCCACGTAGCATGGCATTATAATTCAGTTTTGCTACCCGGCTAAAAGAAGAAGCATTTGTGAATAGAGTTGAAAGGACAGGAGAACAGAAACCAGAAGGCTAATGCCATTCAAATGCACTACTCTCTGTAGCCTTTTTGTGAACATTTTTGCCTGCTCTGTTGGACTAGATGGAAGTCTATAATACAGACTATAAAATATATAAAATATATTAACATTTAGGTATTTAATATATAAAACTTAGTTAAAGCCTTTTTGATGGAACACAAACCCCTCCATTTATTTAGTTTACATAAGCATATAAGAAAGAGAACTCATACAACATACTAATTTCATGCTGGGAGGGTGGGGGACTTCTTCATTTTCATCACCAGAAATATTTTTAAACAGCTGTCTGTCTATGGCTGAATTTTAAAATACCAGAAATCCAAGGCAGTCAAGGAATATAAAACCCCATACAGGATTCAGGTGTCTCCTTGCCTTGATGCCTGCAAGTATTTTTCTATCTTGGATAATTGTGCTGGTTAGATGTTTTAAATCAAGACCATGTAGGAATAACCAAATTATCACGCTGTGTTACATTTCTTTACACAAACACTGCCATAATTTTTAGTAACGAACCCAAGATAATAGGAAACAATAATGAACTCCTTTAAGATATAAATGCCAATATTGCAATTCTGCTGCAATATTATCAGGAAGCTGAATTTCTCACTAATATGTTATGGAGTTCTCAGCTATTTGCATGCAGCAAGGGTATTAGAATGATAGTATTTTAAAAATAGACTCACATAACATTTTTTAGTGTAATCAGCCATGGATGAGGCCCATCTGTCATATCTAGTCTGTATGACTAATTGTTAGTGGTCTCTAATTGAAATTTAGATTTATTAAATAAACAGAGATGCCATTATAAATGCACTAATTCAATATGTGGAGGAGGGAGGGCAGGATATGAAACTGGGCAGTAGCTTCTGAGCATTGTTTATGTTTATACATATTCAGATTAATATGTTCCCATCTACTACCAGGCCAATCCCTCTGCAAGGCACGTCAGAGCAGGCTGGCAGATGTTTAAATCATGGCAAACATTCTCCTCCTCATTTTTCCACCGTTCAAAGAGGGTTGTGAATGGAAGATGGGCTTTGGCTTTTTAGAGGTTTATGTTTTCCAGAAGCTCCTAGAAAAAGAAAAAAAAAAAGGTTGCTTGTTATTATTATAAAATAGGCAAGCTCCAGAAGGTGACCTGTAGCTTTATACGCACCATAACAGTGGCCAAGGCCAGCAGAGTGTCAAAGAGTCTGTATGCAGACAGCAAACAGATCCGTTTTACAGACCTAAGATGAAATCCTAGCCAGACTGATGGCAAAACTCCCATTAACTTCAAGAGAGTCAGGATTTCACTCCTCAGAAGTGTGATGTGCTAAGCATCCTCAGCTGGCATCAGGTAAGCTCATCAAGGAAGGAGGTTGCTCAATCCCTGCAAACTTGAGTTCTTCATCCCTCGAAAGCAAAGCGACTTCTTCATGCTCTATGAGGAAGTGTTTTCAGAATGGCTAATTTTTCTTCAGTGGAATAAATAACCACTGAACATATACACAGATGTCATCACCAGATGCAATTTCTCAGTTGGTGTCACTGTAGAAGCTAGAAGCAGAAAAATCACCAGTGAGCTCTGCGTTGCTTTATTTTTGCTTTGCATTGTCACTTATTTTATCAACTCCATATTTTCTCTGCTAATCTGTTTTATTATGGAGGTGGTTTAGCTTTCTGCTTGGAAAACAAGGCTGAGCACTAGATTTAATCCCAAGAATATAAGATCATGCCTTCTGTGAGAGCCTGTAATTCTTTAATGGCTGCAGCATCGGCATGTCGGGTATGTGCATGGGCAAGAAGTGGAGGATATTTTTTAGCAGCTAGTAGCTTGATCCTGCAGCCTCCTGAGCAGCTTTAAATTGCAAGTACTATCCTGAGAACTGAGGGCACTCAGTGCCCTGCAGGGACTGCCAAGGATTTCACAGAACTGGCACTTTCGGAAGAGTGCATCTCTGTGTGTTTTCAGAGATGAATTTTGGGACTTTTGCCACCCAGAGGTTTTTTCCTGAGTTTTTTCTTGTTGTTTTGAAAGACCTCCTTTTTTTTTTTTTTTAAGAACCAAATCAAATCCACTCGAAGTAAAAAATGCTCATTTAAATAGATAACCACCCACAGCAGATGTACCAGAGAGCAGTGTCAGAAAAAGGCTGGCAATGCTAGGCTATTAACATAAGAGGTCAAATCAGACACTGCTCTTGTTTTCAGCAGAGCCTCCAAAAACAATTTATGACCAGAAAGGTCTCCCTTTTGCTTAGGTATGTCTCTTTTTGCCTCTCAGCATTGCCTCTGTTTATACTGGCTGTGGGAGAGCTTCTTTCCAGAGCACACTTGTAATTAGGGTAGGAAATTTTGTGGGGCTGTTAGGAGACTGCAAGCAGTTCTCACACGGAAATAAGCGAGACCAAGGGCAATGTTTTGGAGAAAAAAAAATAGTATATGAATATGGATGTCATGGTTGCTCAGTTGAGAGGAATGTGGAGCCACTGTGGGAAGAGAAGTCAGATCCTATCTTTGTCTAAAACATTAATGCCCCGATTCTGACTGCTAAACATAGAGCAGGATCCACAGCCGTTGCATTACCCATAATTATAATGATCATGCCTGTATGGTCGCAGCTTAAAAGGATATTTTTATATTCCACTAAACATTCCCACTGTTGATGAGAGACATTCTTCTTTAAGTGTGAACAGCATCGTCCCTCAAGCTCAGTTACCGCATCAGGTGAAACTGTGGATAAATCCTGCGCTCGTTCCCACCTCAGCACTGGAGTAACTGGAGAAGGAGAGAGCAGCACGGGCTCTTCCTGAAGAGAAAGCACATCAAACAACTTCATTTTCCTGCTCGTACTATTCAAGGCTGCAGACTGGGGTTTATTATGGTCTAGCAGGCATTTCCCCCACTTTGCGACACGCAGCCTTCTTTCGGTGCCGGGCTGATACCCAGGACTGCTGGACTGTCACGTTTGTTATCCCAGCAGGAAGAGAAAAACCCTACTGTTTCGAGTAATCGTCTGTGCATCCATCACTGCATGCTCCTCGTTGCCTTCCTATTTTATACAGCTGATGATGCTTTTGCTTTGTAAGCCAGTGTCACAAATGCTAGCAGTCTAAGTCTGGTCTTCATTATTGTTTTGTCCCTTTTCCAAAAACCGATTTTCTCTCCTTGGCTCTTTATCACTTTTATGGCGACTTGCTCATATTTTGAATCCTAGGATTTTGCTTACTTTATGCTGGCAATCCTTTCTTGTGGCTAGCTGTAAATTGCAAATTATCACAACAACCTAATAGTTCAGAAAAGCCCATGGGGCGAGCAGAGGGAAGGAAAGACTTTGTGTTTCTTTGTTTTAAAAAACCCGTCCTCCCGCCGGCTTTTACAGTCTCACGCTTCCACCGGGCTCTGCCTCCCTCAACCCGAGGGGTGCTATTTTAAAACCCTTCTGAGTGAGTTGGGAGCAAAAACCTAAAGGAGCTTGAGAAACTTGAGCTGCTCATTGACGAAGGTTTGAAAATGTTCCTGTCAGCCTCAAAGACTTAAATCCCGGCGTCAGCCCGTGCCACCTCCCGCAGCGGGTACGTGCTAATGCCTCTCGTTCGGCTGAGCTGCTCCGGTCCCTCTCACCCATCCCCAAGCAGAGGCCAAAAGTTCTCTTCCCAGTTTTGCGGACTAGATGCTCAGCTATGCAAACTGAGAAAAAGAAAAAAAAAAACCAACCAAAACCAAATCCCCAACCAAAAGGTCATGCAATATTGATGCAGCGCTCAGGGAGGATCTTTCGCCTTATACCTCAGTCCCTGGAACGTAACTAAGATCTAAATGAACTCTCTGATACTTTTTGTAGCTGTTTTAAGTCCTTTTTCCCAAAAGCCCAAGCCCCGTTTGCTTTGCCCAAGCCACCTGCTGGGAAGTTGGGTGCCCTGCAGCTCGTTGGCTTTGCAGCCTGTCAATCAGTGTTTGCTGTTGCAGGACATCAGCATCTTTAGACCTGGTAAATAAAAATGAGGTCAAGCCTATAACGTTTTCCACTGAGTGAAAATACGTAAACTTTGCCTCTGTGATTAAACTCTCTCTTTTCTCTGCTTGTCTTAGGGATTTATTGCTTACGTGCAAACTTATCTGAATCATCACTCGTTCAGTTTTGCACCTGTGCCTCCTAGTTTTTATCCAATTATTTCAGCTCTCCGGTTTTGTAAACTTTTATTTCTTGGGCTGTGCCCTTTCCCATCAGGAAATGTCTTCTGGGGTCAGTTTTGAAAGCAATGCACTATGATTTAGCCTCATGCCTGCCATTAATGTCAGTGGGAATCAGGCTGCTAAACCTCTGAAGACTGTCTTTAAAATGTACCCCATAGTATTTGAGCTCTCGGTGCATTTCCAAGCATTTATCTATAAGATATCTTACATCAGACACATACGCGCTAGTGGGCTAGCCAATGAAAATATACTTTTTTCTTCTTTCTTAATTGAACTGGCAGAGGAAATGAATGAAAGCCCGGGGGGAGCGCAAATAAAAGGGTCAGGGTCAGACAAAGAAGGTTAATGCTTTCTGCAGAATCTCATCACAGGACTTAGTCGTGCTACGGCACAACCGCGGAGGAGATTATGCGGCTTGGTCAGCAGCGTACACAGGACGACAACAACATCACCACGGAGCTAATTAAATGAACACAAATTATGACAGCTTTCAGGATCAACAATTCTTGTGGCGCGTGTTTAAAGCCGATTTTAGATGTTACCAGGATGAGCAGCTCCATATAGGAAAAAAGCACAAGTTGTTTACAGAACTGCCTACTCTTTCCTTACATCTCTCCTCCACCGGTCTACGTAGAGTTTGCACAGGAAAATTTGCATAAAGCATTCAATCGGCCTTGCTAATGTTTCTCTAATGATCAGCCTGCTCAGACATCCTGAGCCTCTGCCAGGGAAAACTGAATGAGGGAAAAATACTGAATGAGAGAAATGTTTCAAAAGCTTTACATGGCATTTGCTACCATCCCAATAATCAGCTCCGTAACTGTGCATTTTATTAAAATCCCACATGTTTATTTGAGCTGCTGGAGTCATTCTGCTTAATGAACAGAAGGGAGGGAGGCAAGGCCCTGCTTTAAATTTACACACCCAAATCCTGTAAATTCCTGTGCATGTGCTTAATTTTATACACCTGAATAGCCCCTCAGGGGCCAGAGCTACCCAGTTGTGTCATTACAGAGGGATGCTCTACTGACAGAGATTCACACTGAAGTACCTGCAGGCTCCTGAAAATGCCCCAGGTGCCTCTAAGTTCCCAAATTGGGATGCACTTGGCTTCACTGGTATTTCTGCAGTTTTTGTGAACAGTCACAGGAGGTACACATGATGCTTGGTCAAAGCCAGGGAAGGAAATTAAGGTGGGTGGGATTGTTCAGATGAGAAAGCCTGTTTGGTGAGCCAGTGTCTCCATGTGGAGACAGCATTCAGAAGAAAGGGGGAAGACTTCATGAAACGCCTTGATCAGCTCTTAGGAAGTGTTGCAGAGGACCAGATGGTTGTGGTCCATGTGGATAGCAATACTGTAGGAAAGTCAAGGCAAGGAGAGGGGAGAGTGGGAGAGAGGTTATGTGAGGTGCTAGAGGTGAAGATGAAGCTCTGAGGTGCTGACAATGAGGATTTCTACAGTAGCTGTCTCTGAAATGCTCCTGGTACCCACGCACTAGCAGGGAAAAAGAGGCAGAACATTTAATGCCTGGCAAGAAGTAAAATAAAGGAACAGGAACCCACAGTCTAAGTGAAGGCAACAACATAATAGACACCAGAAATTCACTGGAAAGAGGACAGCAAGTGGGACACCGTAATACCAAATATTCAGCAAGTTTAGAGTAGGCCATGCTAGAATCAATAAAATTAACAAGTTAACCACATCAGTATGAAATGTAAAATCTGTCTGGATTGAAATTTCAGGCATAGATAGGAAGACTATGTCATCGCTATAGTATGGGAAGAACGTTGTATATGATACTTCCTCTGTGGCCAGGATGTTGACACCAGCTGGACTGTATGGGGGAATTCCAAGATGCCAGAGAGGCAGGAAAGGCAATATCAAATGTCAGACTTCAATTATTTCCGTGCAAACTGGCCAGATATTGCACAAGGATGTAATGTGAAACAGTCAATAGGTATTTCACGGAGGAAATGGTTAGGGATATTGATCAGAAAATAGACAGTTCTGGAATTGTCTTGGAAGAGAAACATAGAAATGAGGAATTTTTGTTTAAAAGCATCAAAATGGGACAACTAAGAAAATTAATTCTTTCCTGCCGGCAAGGAGTCTGTTAAAGGCCACTGTGCTGAAAGCACAAGGCCAGTGCACATTATTCATCAAGTAGGCTTGAAAATGGGCAGTACATGGTAGCTGTGCAAGACATCAAGATAAGGGACATTATTAGAAGAATAACTGCAAATCCTTCAAACAGCTAAAGTTGGATCCAAATGAATAAGTTAGAAAGTAACAGACATTCTGGAAGACCACATGATCAAAAACAATTAGACAGCCAAAAAGGAGTTTGATGAGTTTCTATCAAAAAGAAATCAAAACTAGCTATAAATCTTTTTCCCTGTGCATCAGGAGCAGGAAGCCTGCCAGAATAATCTGTGAAGTCCCTTATTACCAGAGTTCTGAGGAAGAACTCGGAGAAAATAAAGCTATTAGAGAAACTAGATGAATCCTTCGCATCACTTTTTTTCACTGTAGATGAGTAGATTCCCATGTCGGAAACCTTTTTGGGATGAGGTGACCCTCATCAGCAAGTCTGTCTGAAATAGCTGTGCCCAGGAACCAGGTCTGGGAACACTAACAAAATGAAACACGACTGGTTGCCAAGAACCAGATGATATCACCCAGGAGTTTCAATAGACATCAAGGATGAAATCACTAAATGACTAATAGCAGATTATAACTCTGTGCTTTAAACTCCCCTGATATCCAAAAAGTGGTTATCAAATATCAAATGCCAGGCCAACTTTTTTAGAGAGGTTCCAGGGGAGATGTGAGAACCAGCAGATCTGAAAGTCTGAAATCTGCAGTAGGCAAATTAGTAGAAAATGTAATGAAGAACAAAATTCATTGACACATCAATAAATTTGATTTACTTGGTAAGAGTCACCATGACCTTTGCCATTTTTACTTATTGGAGTTGTTTGATGAGATCAACGAGCTTATAGATAAGAGCAATTCAGCTGATTGGATCAGCTACTTGGGTCTCCAAAGGCTTTCGGCAAATTTGTCCCTTGATTCCCCACTACAGACTTTTAAAGGAATGAAGCAGCTATGTCAGGAGAAGATAATCATTGCATGATAAAAAGATATTTAAAAGGCAGGAAACAACCTGGAAAAGGGAGTGAACAGAGAGGAGAGAAAGTTTGCTGGCAGCAGCAAAACACTTATGCTGTTAAGGACGAGGGCTGGCTTTATGAGTAGTACTTCAATAGTACTTTATGACACTTAGTGACTAGACAATAAAATGGCAAATGAGGTGCAGTGTAGATAAATATAAAGTGATAGATAGTGGAGAAAAACAAATATCCTTTCGTAACTAAAACAAAATTATGTGAGCTAGCCATTAGCACTCTGCAACAAGATCTTGGGACCTATTTGACAGCTCCATGAATATGCCAGCTCAGCACTCCATAGTGGTCAAAAAACCCAAATTAAATATTAGGGCTTAGGAGGATAGGAAAAAAAATATTAAAAGAGGAAAGAACTAGTGTGTAAACTCATGACTGACGCATATTGTGAATAGTCTGTGCAGTTCAGAACTTCCTGTCTCAAAAAAGGTGCAGTAAAATTGGAAAAAAGTCCAGAGGAAACCAACAAGTTTATGATTGGTCTATCATCTTAGATATCTGACCAGCAACAGAAAGCTCCAGTACAGGCAAGGACTTTACCAGGGTGGGATGCTGCAGTCTGGAAGAGAGACAGCTTAATGAGAGAGGCCTATAGTGTGAAGAGTGAGATGGCAAGGATGCTCAGAAACCAGTCACTTGCTGTCTTCTCCAACACAAGGGCTTGGGAAGAGGGAGGCAGGGTAAATACTGAGTTACAAGGAGCCACAGGAAATTCAGGGGACATCAGAGAATCTCACAGATGGGAAAACCTTTGGAAGTCAGTGAATACAGAGAGACCTCATCTGTCTCCAAAGTTCCTGACAGTAAGTAGCCCGGAATTGTGAGAGTACCATTTTGGGTGCATCTGGGGAAAATGCCATATATGTTCATCCTGCTCTTATTCACTAGCCACCCACTTACAGCCGCTGTTGGAGGGAGGGTGCTGGGCTAGCTCAGCCTTTGGTTTGGCTGGGTGCAGTCATTTGTGTGCTTCTATGCTATCAGCCACGGACACAGAGTGCTCAGTCCCCTCCTAGGCTGGGCTTTCCTGTGAGATACCCTGCAGCAGGAGGAGCATACACTGCACCACGCACACACACTCACACAACTACACCTTCAGCCCAGCCTGAGGCTGCCTGTGCCCTTCCTCAGCCTTTCCCCTCCACAGCCCCCTGCCCCATGCTGAAATCTGCCACCGTCCTCCCCCAGGCAGGTGGTGGCTTGGGGGTCCCTCACTTCTGCCAGCAGCTAACAGCCTGCCTAGGAGTGCAGGGTGGTCCTTCTTACCCGGGGGGGAGACAAGGAGTACGCCCAAAGGTTGCTGAGCCTGCAGGATGAACGTGTAATAAAACCCAAAAATAACACACAATCGTCAAGTAGAAAAACCTTTCCTCACTGTGCAGCAAGCTGTACTGGCCTCACCCAGAGGCTGCTGGAAAGCATTAAGCCTTGAAAGACAGCCCACTAGTCACAGCCCAATCCATGGGGTGCTCATCCCATCAGAAGGTTTAAAAGAGCAATAGAAAACATTTGCATACAGGCTTAAGGCCCTTTATGGGGTGCAGACCAACTACTCGAAGTCTACAGTTAGAAATTAGATCAGTGCATGATTGCTTTTTTAAGGCCAGGTCAGAGCAGTCCTGGGTTTAGCCTTTTGAATCCACTCCACCTCTCTATTTTGTTTCTCTTCGGTCTTATAGAGAGTGCAGTGTGAATTCTTGAAGCTCTTTATTGGCGCTATCTTATTGCAACAAGTCCTGAGGACATCAGGGCTCCACACCCAACAAAGATTTATTTAAAACTTAAACTTAAATTGAGCCCAACTGTTTCACTAAAAAAAAAAAAAAAAAAAAAGATATTATTCAATTTTTAATGGAAACAGAAACTGAAATGCACAAGCCTAGGTCCTCTGGGATTTCCATTTTTCCTGGAAGCGAACAGGGAGCCCCAGTTCGTATGAAATCCTGAGCTTCATGCTCAGTCTCAAGTGGTTAAAACTAGTTATGAAGTGGTTCAGATTAGCAGCCATGCTTGGGGTACTTATCTAATTGACCTAAGCTTGGCAAGCTTTTGATGTTTCCCCATCAGTGATACCACTCAGCAGTACTAAGGATGTAACTCAGTAACCATATATTTAATTAAACTGAAAAGTACTTTCTTTGTTATGTTCTTCTTCTCCAAAAGGGTAAAATTTTCCCACACATGAAACAAAACCTATGATGTCAAGGATTAGACCTGAGCTAATGTCAGTTACTGAGGTTTTGTGTCTACATCCTCCTCAAGCACCTGAAGAGAGCCTATGTCCAAAAACAGGCAGCAAACTTTTCAGAAACAGTTGTTTGGCAGCTCTGTCTTTCAGGCTGAAGGACTTTTGCCTCCTGATAAAACAATACTTCCAATTTAGAGCCCTGCAGCTGGTTGAACTACAGCCTCTCCAAAAAGAGTGGCTGAGAGGGCATAAATACGCTCCTGCAGTTGCAACGTGGCTCTGAGCCCTGGAGAGAGAGTTTATTTCCACTAACTGGCTGCCAAAAGCCTTTCTCCTGTCAAAACACAACAGATGAATTCACAAATTCCAGATTTACGTTCCCTTGCATTTGTGGGCAGGTGATCAACTGCAATCATCCTGCAAAAGGCTAAATAATAACCACTATGGAAGCCAACTTCTGACCTATCCTTCAGCTCTCTTCTGTGGCAGCCTTCACTTCTCACATTAGTAATTGAGTGGGCTGAGTCAGAGGTTTTGGGACAACAGAATTAACTTCAGTGAGCCCATAGCAGCTTCTGTCCTTCCATGCTCAATGCATCAGATGTGGGTTTTTTCCCTACTTCTTCCTAGAAACCTGGCAGAGGGAAGAGAAGGGTTCTTCTTGCTCTTAGGGCTGAAGATAGTCTTCTGGATAGAGATTTCTTTCACTCTGTTCTTCACCAAGACTATGGATGTTGCTGGCAATGGTGGTGATGTTAAAGGTACTCTTTTAGTAGCCATGGATTTTTTTTTTTTAAACTGGAATAAATATATTCTTTGTGTGAAAGAAGATATGCTTTTAATAAAAATGTTAAATATTTCATTAAACTCTGAGCATCCCCAAACCACAAAATATTCTTTTCTCTTTATCTTCTGATAAGAAGTTGCTTCTTTCCTTCAAATTATGGGGGAAAGTTATGACTTCTTAGCTCTTAGACGTTTAACAGGTTGTAGGTTGCTCAGACTACAAGTATAACTTCCTGAGGCTTTTTTCCCAATGTGCCTCATTTACCTCTCTTCATAAAGCGAGAAGTAAGAACTTCTCATTAGTAATCTTCGCATCCACAAGCATGTTATAAACACTGCAATGCCAAAATCATCCTTCTGAAAGTTACGTCTTTCTTAAATCAGTCTTTAGGTTTAATTTCCCCTTCCTCAATAGTGCATTAATAGCTCTAAAATGTTGGGAAGAAAATTGCTCCTTCAGAGGGCAAAGCGTGTGCATTTCTCTCTTTCCCTGAAAACCAAACACACAGCAGTATCTTCCAAAGTGTTGCCCTTTGGGAGGCTCCCACATGCTTCAGGCTTTTCCACCCCTTCTGCCCAACCAAGACTGGCACCAGGAGTGGTCCCACCACTCACAGTTCTATTTGCTGCCACGTCTGCCAGGCTTTGCTCTTGCTTTTTTTCCTCGGTGAAGCTCCTGGGTGCTTCAGGCTTTTATGTTCATTCTACCTGAAGGGTAACTCAGAAATGTGAGCTTTCGGGCAAAAGTCTTCAGATGAAAATTTGGGGGTGTTGATTTTTTGCCTGCAAAAGTCCATCTGTCAGGGGGTTCATTCTGATGTGAAACACACATTTTCATCACCTCTTTCTGTAAAAAGAGAATGTGTTTTGTGGCCACACATACCAAATCACATTTTAAAAGACTTTATTACAGAAGGTTTACTATATTGTCTGTTAGTTGAAATTCTTCCATAGAATACCAGCCATGGGCAAACTAGGTGCCCGATCACTGCTTATTAGAAATGCAAGAGATTAGATAATGGGGTATCTGGAGAGGAAGAAAATAGCTAAATACAATTATTTTAATTCTTTCAATTTCTTTCACTCCCACTTCGTATTGAATAGTTCCTGACTACAGGAAATGAAATTCTTATCTGTAAATTGGTTTCTACGGAACAGATTTCCATACATGTTGGCTTATTTTGCATTTATATCAGGAAAAGATCTGCATTAAGTTTTGCATCTGAAGCAAGAAAGTCCTTCTAGGTACTGTATGAAAAGCAGCCCATGACCAGGAGGATGATTTTTTTATCTGAGATTATCTTATCTGGAAGCCAGGGAGAAAAGATACTGAGCTTGATTTGAGAGCCTGATTGGCACAATCCAGTTCCAACTAAGGTTGTTCCCTTCACCTCCATTCAGGTGTGTTTCTTTTTAACTGTGCTGGTGATTATCCTGTGTTCCTCACTCAGCCAAAGCCCCCCTGAATTCAGAGCACTCCAGGCAAACAAAAGATGCCGCCAAGGTCAGTGTCATTTTACCATGTGACAATGGCAGGCGAAGGTAAGTTGCTTTCTCCCATTTCAATCTAAATGCTAAGTGCCCCAAGCACTAAAAATTTATGTGTACTCTTCTGCCGAAGGGGTGCCAACAAGGATGGCAAGCACGTTGCAACTTAGCCAAGAAGCAGTGCTTTAGCAGGGACCCGGGAAAGGAGCAAGCATTACACATTCCTCACAGGGAATGGCTTGATACTGCTCCTGCTCAGCCCTTGAATGAACACTGAATTCAGCTACAAATCCAAAAAACACTCAGTGTTTACATTTCCCATGATGAGCGGAAGAATCACAACCGGGCTGGAATCGGCCCCTGTTGAATATCTTTGGATGCTGGATATCCTTTCCCTATCAAATACCTCAGGAAAAATGTAAAAGTTCAATATCTCATTTATCCAAGCTCTAAGGCTGCAGGCTGTGGGCAGGGCTGGCACTTTGTTTCGGCTGGCTGGGACGGACTGGAGCATGCTTACATCTCCCCATTTGAGTTAATTGTTATTGATTTTTTTAAAAGTCAGTGCACACATGTAATACAATATACAGCCAATCAAAGGACCAATTTCAACAGCAGAATAAAACGCAGAACACAAGAATCTAGGAGAAATAAATGTAATCAGGAGCCACGAGAGACTGCTGTAGATAAGTAGATACATCAATATCTATAAACAGGTGAATTTCCATATAGCTAAACACGATTTAAACACAAGTTAAGGGGAAATATCAGTCCAAACTAGGTAAGGGGGAGTCATTGCTTTGTTGGGGGGAACTGCTGCAACAAGGGGAGTCTGGAAGATGCAGTGCTCTTATATGGGATTCCTAATGAGGGGCTATGACCATGCCATCGTGGGTACAGCAAAGGTGTGACAGAGCACCACACTTGTACTTATTCCTAATCATATATTTAAGTGCATCAAGCCATGTGAAAGTCTGCTTTTTTATGTAGTATTAAACCCTGCTAAAAACAAAACATGCCTTTGACTAATGAAGGCAGGACGCTGGGGCTATTTCCTCGCTGCCGGGCTGCTCAGCCTCTGCTTCCCAAGCAGCCAGGTCCCCTGACAGCGCTGCTGTAGTTTTCATTACGATATTCTGCACATGCAGTTTTACATAAAAACATATTACTTCGTCCCTGAGGCTTTTGCTCTTCCCAGGCTTTTATTTGGTCCATCTTTTTTCTCTTTCTAAACCTAGTCATGGCCTTCCGTTCCCCTTCCTCCACTCATTTTTTTATTCCTCCCTCCCTCCACTGCCCCTCTTTTTAATAAGATTTGCGTTTTGTTTCTGTGACCCATCCTACACTGTTTGACCCAAGTGTTTCACAATCTTGTAATAGGTCTGTTGTCACAACAGGTAGAGATATTACCCCTGTTTGACAGATGAGAGTGTTTCAAGGCTTGGGTGTTTAGATGCAGAGAAAGCTGGATCCAGTGAGGAGGTTACTAACTGCCTCTTCTTTCATGGTCCTGGGTCTCAGTGGTTTCCTTGGGACCATAATAAAGCATCCTGGGACAGGCTTGGCTGTTCCAAAGGAGTATGTATTTTGCATCCCTCAAAATGGTCAAACAGTCACAAAACAAAATTCTAACAAAGTAGTCCATTACTTGGCGCACATTCTTCCCTCCTGGGGGGAGAGAAGCAAGCCTCATGGGACAGAAGGTAGTCATAGCTCCAAAGGTGCTACAGAAAGGCCCTCACTACCCAGGTGAAACAAGAACATCAAGGAATTAGATGCCAACCTACTGCCTCATTGATGTCAATCCTCCTGTCACGCTGCAGAAGGGGATGGGGGCACAAGGGAAGCAAAGAGATGCCAGGGCTTGAAGTGTGATCTTTCGAGAGTAGACTGTTCAGTTTCTATACTACATGAAATTTTGATATAAGTGAGGAGATTGATTTGATATGCTCTGGTGTTCGGGTAGACACTGAATCCTGTGTTTGATCACCTGTTTATGATTTTTTTTTGTTGTTGTTCTTTCTGAATCTGTACACAGGAGGAAGAAAAAATGTATTTTCAATGGGTAGCAATTGAAAGGAAGAGAAATAATTTTTATCTGAGTGAAAGAGACAGGAAGGTCCCGATGCTTAACAATAGATGCTCCCTGCATAGCTTAGATCTTGCTTTTCTTACACATACAAAGCTCACCGTAAGTTTTGTGCATGCAAAGGAAAGAAACCTCCAAATGCAGCTGCACTGCATTATATGGATACTTCAGAGTCCCAAGGGGCAGCCTTCTCTTCTCAGAAACAAATCATTGCCCAAGTGCTAGAAAACATTGGGAAAATGAGACCCAGCTCCTTAAATCTCAAGCATAAATAGGGTCCTTCCCACAAGTGCAGAGTTGATGAGGTTTGTCTCTCAGGAAGCCCTGGAGCCTGAGGGACCACCCATGAGCAAGAAGGGAATTGCTGAAGGAGCAATGGGGAGGGGGAAAGAAGGTTTATTTTGGGTCTTTTATTCCTTGAGATATCTTAGCCTAGACCTATGTGTTTGTGGGTGGACTTTCATTGGCATAGCTTTAGTATTTAGTAACACCTTTGTTGGAAACATGGACAGTGGGATTGAGTGCACCCTCAGCAAGTTTGCCAATGGCACCAAGCACTGTGGAGAGGTCAAGATGCTGGAAGGAAGGGATGCCATCCATAGGGACCTGGACAGGCTTGAGACGTGGCCTTGTGTGAATGTCATAAAGTTCAACAGGACCAAGTACAAGGACCCACATGTGGGTCAGGGCAATCCCAGGCGCAAAAAGAGGCTGGGCAGAGAATGGTCTGAGAACAGCCCTGAGGAGAAGGATTTGGGGATGTTGGTTGATGAGAAGCTCAACATGGGCTGGCAATGTGTGTTCACAGCCCAGAAAGGCAACATCCTGGGCTGCATCAAAAGAATCATGGCCAGCAGGGTGAGGGAGGTGATTCTCCCCCTCTGCCCTGGTGATACCCCACCTGGAGCACTGTGTCCAGCTCTGGAGCCTCCAACATGAGAAATACATGGACCTGTTGAATGAGTCCAGAGGACGGTCACAGAGATAATCAGGAGGATTAAGCATGTCTCCTGTGAAGACAGGCTGAGAGAGTTGGAGTTGTTCAGCCTGGAGAAGAGAAGGCTTAAGAGGGACCTTATAGCAGCCTTCCAGCCTGAAGGCGTCTACAGGAGAGATGCAGAAGGACTTCTTATCAGGGAGTGCATAGATAGGACGAGGGGTAATGCTTTCAAACTGACAGTAGATTTAGATTAGATATTAGGAAGAAATTCTTTGCT